>SZWC01004523.1:157047-172414 GCA_023375785.1 Penium margaritaceum | reverse complement strand
TGCGTCGGCTCCACCGGATGACACTCCATCAGCGTCGAGTCTCGCCGTCAGTCATCTGCACGCCGATGTACACAAGCCGGGAGGACACAACAGAGCACAATGAGAGATGCGCAAAAACCAACAGTCATTGCTCCTTTGCCAGAATTCATATCGAGGGATGACCCCCTTCCCATATTTTGGTTTCCACAGACAAACCCTCTGTTTGTATTTAGGTCTTTGCATTTTTTGTGTATGTGGATTCCGAGGAAACCTTAGAAACCTATCTTCTATAAAATAATTTACGGGTGAAGAGAGAGTGGCCATCGCTCCGTCAATTTGAACAAATACACCGTTTTTGTATTTTTTCAAAGGAAGCAACCCCTCAGGTATAGAGGAAAACATTAGAAACCTATAACCCTTTCATTATTTGGGTTTCAGGGTCTTATTTACGTGTATTCTCAATGGATAAAGATGACTTATGAGAAGCCCCTCGAAAGATGGTTGTTTATTATTGCTTTATACTGGAGTTTCAAGCCATTGTGTAATGTTCCTCATTTGTAATGACCCGCATTTGTCCTACATTTTTCTTCTGAAGGGGTGTATCCAGCCTGGGATGCCCTCAGGTGGAGATGTTCGGCCCTTGCCCCAATCGGTTACGTGCAGGGGCCAAAAATGGACCGCATCTTCGGCTCAACAATGCCTTTGGACAAGTTTTGTAAGTTTGTCGTTCGGGATCACTAGGGAACCGTCTGTGTCGTCGCCATAAGTGTTATTGAATAATGTGAATAGAATAACCGTGGGGATGGACTGAACAGGCAGCTTGAAACGGGAATTTATGGCGGGAGTGGATCCCCATTTGGCATTCCTCGAGGCACAAGAGAAGAACGAGCCATCGATTTGACCAATGCAATGAATCCCTACCTAGTAATGCAACGGCCTGGATTCATCTCTAGTGCTGCAAGGTATCCGGTGCTAATGTCTTACTATTATCTTGGACATTAACGAACCGGTGGGGCTGCTGCTCTGTTCACAACAGAGCTGGGAGTCGATATTGGTGCGCAATCAGCAATTGTTTATGTTTCCTTGTTCGATAGTACCATTGGAAGGTCTCAGACGGAACCTAGAGTCAATAGACTGGTTGTAGGCGTGTCCTGCATGCGTTTTTGTCTCGAATCTCGCTCCCTGAAACTGTGGCCCTGTGCTGGTGTTTGGACTCGATTCTCTCTGTTCAGCTTGAAGGCAACTGTCACTCATCGAACGAAGGACAAAACCATTACTGTTTACCTCACATGGGCCAGCCTGGCATCACATCGTCGAAACTGTTGAATGCGCAGAGCGTAATCATTTCATCTGCAGGTTGGTGTTAAGAGTATCAGGGGTGGTTTGGATTTCACCACACGGGCCTTTGACCACACAAACTGTATGGTCAACGCAGGGATCGACGGGTGTGCTGGGCCGGTCGAACCGCGTTTCTTGACGCCAACTCCCACAGGCCGTCGATTTCGGCTGTGTGGACCACACAGCCGTGTGGTCGTCACATTGTGGTGAAATCCAAACGATCCCTCATGATTTCTTGAGAGGGTCGAATCGTCTTTCCATGACGAGAACGTTCCACAATGCCATTGTCGTTTCGACAATGTCCTTCAAGGATCTAGACTAATCACTTCGAATACGCACTTGCTGTGACAATTCAAGCATCGTGACGTTCTCACTTATTGACTTCTGAGATCCTGTTCCAAGATTGCCCAGGTCTGGAGCACCAGGGCGGCAATGGTAGAAGACTAAGGTATTGCGAAACAAAGTATTGTTCAACTCTCAAACGTGAGTGGATTCCAGGTACGTCAAAGCCGCGTAGTGAGGCCATGCGAGATGACCCCCCTTGAAGCGGTCAAGATAATGTACTCTGAGATTGGTGTTCATGCAGATTATGAAGATTCGTGCGCTTCCAGGTAAGCAATTGCTCGAGAATTTGCATGTGCTTCCAACACGATGGAGCTCTGCAATCTTGCTCTGGATCGAAACAGATTGTAAAAGCTTCAAGTATCATATCAAGCGATTTACATGCCGCCAGTCACTGCAAAAATGACAGAAATGCGTGCAATAGAAATGGACACCTCACGTAAAGCTTTGTGAACGAACAGGGCTCGACAACTCCAACTGGAAGTCCATAATCTCGACGCAAAGCACAAAAGACGTTCATGCCAAAACCCGATACGTCAAAGCCTGATCACATCAGTCCAAATACTTTTGTCCTTTGGGATAAATCTGCAAAAGGGCCTCGGGATTTGGATGCCATGCTGGAGTTATGAGCTGGAAAGCGTTGACGGTCGGGGTCGGTCCTGTATTATAGGATTGTGGGTCCTGATTGGATCTATCTGAGAGATTCCTCACAAGCCTCTTTCATACGAATTTACGGGCCAGGTACATCAGTGGGCCCAGTCGATTAGCACGAAGTCCTGCCATTGCATGAGCCCATGGGTACAAAATCGTCATGCAGCCTTCCATGTACCTCCTCCGATCTACCAAAACCGGAAATGACTGAAATGTGAGTGATTCGTACTTCTTTCATGCACGAAGAACGGCTAGCCCACATCCTTAATCAGATAAACCGATGTAACCAATGTGTGCATGTAGTTATACCAGCCAGTGAAGGCACCCGCTCCCATCCAAATGGAACATAAAAAATACCATTTGTACCTGGTTGGGATTTTAAAGTGTTGTAAAATGAAAACCCTAATTAATAGTAAATTCAGTTTCCTTTTAATATATTGTGTGACATTATTTGTCTAGTTGTTTGCATGCAAAGTCGGGTAAATCTCATCAAAAATCAAAACTAATGGTGATACTGGAAACATCATACATGATACGGTGTTTAGAAGGAACTTATGCCAAGTGGGTCAAATTTTTTAAAACATTCCACCAAATGTTCATGTGAAATCCATGGATATTAAGGACATGATACAATTATAATGCCATCCGTTCTGAATCATATAAATTAGGTTTCATGAAACATCAAGGTATTGGATAATAAAAGACAAAAAAACAGGCACAATCACTCATTGATGAGAGAACAATACCATCATTTTACACATGTGGTAAATACAGTTCATATGATGGTTCTTTATCGCTAAAAAAGATCAAAGGTTAAAAAATAAAATCTAAGTGTAGCGGATTGGATGGAGTCCTTGCATGACTAGGCAAAAACCATGGTTCTTGAGGGTCACCAACCTTAAAGCCATCCTTTCCAACAGCCTACAGGCCAAGGACAACCGCTCGATCCACGTGGGTTTGATCACGTGCTAAACTCCCTTGAATGAGGAGTGAGCCGCCCTTGGCACCAACACTTCAGACTTGAACTCTGAAGCTCTAATACAAATGTAGAGGATTGGATGGAATCCTTGGCAGAATAGTAAAAAACCACAGTGTTCGAGGGTGTCCAACCTTGAAGCCATCTTCTCTAACTGCCAACAAGCCAGAACTGCCCGCTCAATCCACGTGGCAGCGACTACATGCTACACTTGGGTCTCCAATCCCAGACAAATAAATTCCAAAGAAATAATGTTTTACGTATAATGAGGTCTATTTTAAGAGCATCTAGCCTAAAAATAATGCTAAATGTAGTGACTAACAATTTTTATAGACCAAAGGAATAATATGGTAAGCTTTTGCTCAAGTGGCCTGAAACAATTTGCTGAAATTGATTAAGATAACAAATAAACTGGAAACAACAAAAATTAGTAGGTTAAGATGGAAAAAATGAGAATTTAATAAATTTTTATCCATAATAAATGGATTATACAATGTTTACTTTCATTATAGGAAAAATTTAAAATCCATTAAGAAACATATAAATATTTAAAATAGTATCATGGTAGAGGTGGAAATAAATATTCCTTTTTGTGTGGTGAAGGTGTCATAGATGGTGTCAAAATTGGAAAATCGTATAAAGCATCAGGGAATTTTCCCTTAGAAATTATTAGGTTTAGTGGCAGAGTTTATCTCTACTTGTGCATCCCAGATTCAATTCAAGCATCTAGGTCCAAGGAGGCAATGGAACTTAGATATGTAAAATACTATGTGCTACATGCACAATTAAATTGTGAATTCTTGCTGACTCAAGACTGTTTGTAGCTGTTTAATGCGAGTGTGCACTACTAGGTAGTAGGTTACATTTGGTAAAAGTGGGGCTTCACCTAACATTTTGAGCTACATTAGCATGACTCAACAATTGCATGAAGGCTTGAATTATGGCGTTCCGTACATCATTACATGCATGCACAAGTCAATAGCGCCATGTAGGTCTTGTAGCGGGGATTACTCTATGTGTGCACTGATATGCACGACTTAGTAGTAACAACTATTGAAAGGGCTTCTATGTTAGATCGATATTGACATCTTCATTTTGCTCACATAATGCACATTGCCTTTGATGTTTCTAAGCTAAATGACGAATTGTGTTCTTGAAGATATGAGTTGCTTACTTGCTTTGGCAACTAGGTTCCACAGATCCCTTTACAACACCATGAATCACATTTCAGATTTTGTTAACACTCCATCCTTTTACATTCTCTTGAATGATGCTATTTCCCCCTCTCCCTAGCACGATTGTATACAAAACTAAGAATTACTACATAATGCTCATGTCTTAGAATTGTAACACGAGTTCAATGCTAGCTTGTTTTCAAGCATGGGCTAAGTAAAGGACTTGTAGGTTTTGGTTCCTTTACGTCCCTCCAATTTCTAACCACTTAAAGAATAATTTTGGTGCTTCATCCTTGATTTTTAGAGGGTAGATAAAACAAATCGTGTCACTTCATCCACAAAGATGAGGAAAAATCACTTTCCTCCATAGACTATTGTTGAGTGAAATGATCTATTGGTGGTGATGTGAAGTGGTAAAAACTTTTGGCTCATGTCCAACTTGGAGGAGGAAAATTTGCGGTACATACTTGGCACAAACGAAGGGTCACCGCTTTCCTAACCAATTCTCTAGATTTTTATGTTGTTGGAATTTCCATTATTCACCATGGATTCCACGAACTCAAAATTTGTGTGGCCAAGCCTCATGTGCCACCAACCTAGATGTGTTGGTTGGTGAAGACTTGATTCTAATAAGGGGGAAATTGTTTCAGAATAAGATCGTACATTGAAATCTAGCTAAATGATACGATAAGGAATGAGTTTTCCTCTCGACATAATCCTTCTAAATATGTTATTGTGATGTGCTCGTAGGTACTCGTTGCATGTTCCCCTCTCTTTATGAGTTAGCCAAGGGAAATAAAGTCAATAACAATATCAGGTCCCCGAATGGACGACATCATCAAGTATTTTTCCTAACTCATGTAATTTTTTGAGAAATTATCTACCACTTGGGTGAACCACCTCTTAGTTTCAAGTGATCGTAGATGATGATGATAACTTTGCTTCATGTAAAGATGATCGTACAAGAAATGGTTCAAATGCTACATGGGCTCCTTTTTGATGCCTAGCGAACAAAAAATTTTACTCACACTTGAAGATATGGTTTCTTTGATTTTCAGCTTTGATAATGTGAATCTCTCCGTGCTTGAAAATTTCACTTGATGTACTTTCCTATTGCATATGTCCATAATATTGAAAAACGTGAATTGTAGAAAATCATACCATGTCAGAGTTTTTGTGCCCATGCTCAGGACACCTAATTTCTTTGTTTGGAAATAATTGCATAACTGTGGTTTTAAGGCTTGTAGTTGTGGTGATATGCTCTTTTTTAGTTGATGTGTTATGTACACCTACTCTTTAGGTTCCAAAAATGTGGTGAGTGAACACTTTGTTACTTTTAATGTCCAAAAAATGGAAATTAAATGCAATGCAATCAAATTACACTTATTTCCTTTGCTTTATTGCCTTCTTGCTTGACTCTTCATCATGTTTTATACTCCTTACTCCTTCATTATCCTTGTTCATCTCCCTCACTTCTTCTCCATGAAGTTCCTCTATATCTTCCCTTTCTTCTTATCGCATAATGATTTGATAAAATTGTTGTTCATGTGCCCTTTATTTTGGTTATAATGGCATGTGATATTAGGTCATGATCCAATTTGATGGCTTGTGTTACAACATGAGATTGGAGTTGGGAGGGAGTGCATTGAGATGTGGTCGTACGGAAACTTCACCACCATGTGGCTGTTTGATAAGGAGTTTTACGTAAATTTCTCTAATTTATCTTGGTCATCTACACTACCTAATATGCATATAACTTCTGGCTTCTCCATCAATAGCGTCTTGTTAGTGTATAACTTTATTATAACTCCTTCAAGCTTGAACTTGAGAACCTTCCTTAGACCATCCCAGTACCAAGTGAGAGTAATAAGTAAGAAGGTCATGACAGTTGGCTTAGAGACGGGTTTTTAATTTCAATTTGGTTGCAAAGCATTTTTCCTTGTTAATGTAGCTTCAAATGTTACTAAATTTACTGAGGCAGATGTGGGAGAGCTTGAGAGTGGATGTGCCACTTGAAAGTGGAGATGCTTGACATGTACATTTGTAGCATATAATAACATGCATGTTTACATGGATTAACCACTACCTTGTACATGCAAATAGCTTACTCATTCTGTGTGCTTATCTTGGGTTCAAGCACCATGTATTTAGATTCAGTGAAAATGTTGAACTTTGACACAATGTTAGGTGAAGATCCTAGGGTAGGAGGGATGTTAGTTAGAGTAAAAGTTCTACATGCTATGAATTTAGGCCATTTCTTTACACTTGTGAGCTGAATGGGAAACTTTCTTATCATTGAACTCTTGAATCGTGACCTTGTGCATATGGAAGATGGTTGCTTACACAAGGATGATGTTATTTAGTTGTTGGTATGTTACGCCTTGTGTTGATAAAGTTGGATTTGTTGTGCAGTCTTGTTGCATATTTATATTTTTAGTTGCGCCTCTAACATAGGCTAAAGTGTTGGATGTGTTTGCCCTGATGTATGTGTGATCCATTTGTTCTTAAGGAGATGGCTGAAATGGTGCCATTATGGGAATGCCCAAGGGAACCTATGGCTTTTGGTCCAAGAAATAATACTATATATCTACTTTTGTCGATGCTTCTTATGGCACCATTAGAGGAATGAAAGGATGCTTCAGGAATTTTAGAGGGTTAGACGTAGGTAGATATGCTAACAATGCTTTGGAAGTGTAGCGTGGCAGTGCCACGCCGACCGGTCGAAGGAGCCAAGTGGCTCGAGCGGGGTCACCTGGGACTTTGGGCGGTTGGACGGGATGGCTTGAGGGTTAGAGACCCTTAAGCACCGCGGTTTTGGCCTAGTTGGCCAAGGATTCCGTCCAATCTGCTACATTAGTATCAGAGCTCCAGGGCTTGAATCCCACGTTGGGATTACCGGAGATGCCGAGGCGGCTCTCACTCCTAGTGGGGGGGAGTTTAGCGTGGTAGTGCCACGCCGACCGGTCGAAGGAGCCAGGTGGCTCGAGCGGGGTCACCTTGGATTTTGGGCAGTTAGACGGGATGGTTTGAGGGTTAGAGACCCTCAAGCATCGTTGTTTTGGCCTAGTTGACCAAGGATTCCGTCCAATCCACGACAAGAAGCATGTTAAAATTGGTTTAATTGTAGTTGGTTTTGATGTTATTGGTGTTGTTATGGTTATTGTAATTGATTTTGCTATTGTACCCATTTCATTTGTTGTTTAAGCTCTTTCACTTGACCATCACGTGTAAGTTGCTTTGAATGGTAGAGTAGCTATTATGCACTTTCTTTCTACCTCAAGGTTAAGGCCTCCTGCTCTACACCATGATGTATAATTCATTCTTACAACGCTTTACACTTTATTTCATCTACCAAGTGTTCCAGATCTCTAGCTTTGCGTTTTGCTTACTCTACCACATGGCAACCTTGATTTTGCCCCATGCACAAGCCATATACGACAAAATGTTCATATTTGTGTTTGGGTCATGAAATGTATGATTTTCACAGTATTATGATGGTAGAGGTCTTAAGGAACACTTTAATTCGAGTTTTAGAGAACGGGGTGTATTTTGAATCTAGAGGGCAGGTAAGTATCAAATAGATGAAAAAAATGTTAATAAGTATTATGGATGGTTGGGTCTTTGGCATTTTCAAGTAGTTCATGTGAAAGGATGCATTGGAAAAAACTTGTTTATGAAGACATACATGGTGAGCATGGTTTTAAATGTATCATGAATCAAAGATGATACATGACCAAAGGAAGAAGAGTGACTTGTATTAGTACTTCAAACACGAATTTGAGTATGGTATTTATCGAAATGGTTTGAAATGTGTAACAAAGACCGAGATAAATGAGCAAGGCTTAAGAAATTAATGTTTTGTTTTTTGAAAATGCAAGTGTGAGGAGGGATGATATTTTGTAAGAATGTAGAAGATCAAAGCATAATGAACAATGAAAATATGGATAACTTGGAAAATATTTGTTTAACATTTAGTCACGCCATAGAAAATGGTTCATATGCCATCATCCTTCGTGTAGAAGCAAAATTGCTTCTATTTCACTTTTTTGGGATTTTGTATTTGAATTATTTATAAAAATATCATTTTTTATTTTATCTTTTGGATATTTTGAATATTGTTTCCTTATGAATTTGGTTTAAAGTACATAGTTTCAGACCATTTCATTTGAAGTAATTAGTTTTATGGTTGTAATGGAATTAATGTATTTGGGTAGGAATTTTAATCTTTAATGAGATGAAATGTGTTACATAGAACTAGTTATACATTATTCTCCTTTTCCCCTAGAACTATATCACAAAATGTCTTACTTTTCAAAAGCAAGTAACCATACAACGTGAATTCAATTATTTAATGAAGTTCATTTATATGGGTATTTAAACAATGATGAATTCATGGTAAGATTTTAGGATGAGTGAAAAAACATTGAAGTTCATTTTTAGCATGTTTTTCATTGAAATTCACAAATTGTGAGGATATGTCGAGTTTCCAATTGTTTAACGAAATAATCCATGTTTGATTGGTGCCTAGGGTCAGTTATGAAGACCAAATGTGTGGATGGGCAGGTTGAAGGTGAACACGTGGTTCATTTGGATGGAAGATATTAAGATAAGGGCGGGTTAGGTTTTGCTAGAAGTTTTGACTTTGAGTCCTTGAGGTTTGAATCCTGAGTTGGAGGCTATCTATGTTTTGTTATCGAAAGTGAGGACATTGGAAGAATTGCCTTTAATAGTTAGCCCTCCATTATCGGTGTCTATTGTTGTTACTTGGATACTGGGTGCCTTGCGATGTCATCACGACGGGAGGTGTCCTTCACCTAAGTTGCTTTCTCTCACCGCAGCACATCCGCTACAGTTGTGCATGAACATGGGGCGCGTATGTAAATGGCCAATGATGTAGTCCAAGAAGGTTAAATGCAAACATTTCCAACATCAGTACTACGTAAGCAAACAGGATATGCATCCCTGTTTGTTGGACTGATGAGCAGTCTATCCGATTGAGGCTCGATACGGACCATGGCCTATCCGATGAGCTTTGCACGATCGACAGTCGCAGATCCCTTTGAACGAAACTGGATACGAGTACGAGGGATCCGAAAATCACTTGAAGCTTGTTTTGATCCTGATTCAGAGATTTCAATTCCGCTACTTGAAGCTTGTGTCCGACGTTGAATACACGGAGTGGTCGTATACGGTTGTTCCATTAATATCGGACACAGCGTGGCTCTTTTACAATATTGTAAAAGAATAAGCGCAGCGAAACTAGAGTCAGAGTTAATCTTTTTCTTGATTTGGAGATCCGACATCGATGCATCGATGTCTTGCCTCGCTTACCCGTACTGAAGTGAATGTTCCCAGACGGGCCCGAGGAAATGGATGAGCCCAATTGCGGGTCCCACTGGCCGTAGCTGTGAAGGGGGAGATGGATCGCACTCTCGTCCCACCCATATGCTGCCGTCATATAGTTACATCTCAGAAATTTTGTTATCCAGAAGTCGGTGAAACCGCCCCTTCCCACCTACTTTGTGGCCGACAGTGTCCGGGGCGTCATTTGACTTCGCGGAATGCATAATAAAGCCTCGGATATACAAGAAGGACAAAAAGAGCAATGGCCTGTCCGATACCCCTATCCATCAACTACTTGGATGGGTTAAAAAACTTTGAGTGGGACTCGATCACGGTCCCACTCACCCCATATGACCCATCGTCACTGACAGAAATCCACTGCCGTTTTGTGTTTTTCTTTATTTCAAACTCTAACAATTCAGGACAAACCCAAGCTTTCCGCTCCGTTCTGTCTGTCTGTCTTCTCCATTGGGAGGAGTTGTCGCCGCCTCGCCGTGCCCTCAGCTTGCGGAAGCAGCTCAACGTCACCGCCGATTTCTGCCGCAGAATTGACGGCGGGAGCTCGTCACCACCGAATATCGGTAACGCTCCCGCTTCCGGCAGCGGCCATTATCCCTTCCAAGCCGGAAGCGGAGCGACGAGTCGCACGTCTTGCGGCAACTTCCGAGCACTCACCCATCCACACCCACCCTCCCCCCCGCTCTCTCGCCCGCCCGGGGCGATCAAGGTCATTTTTTTCGTTTGGCCATGTTTTTGAGTATCCTTCGAAAACTGGCCGCGGCTCGGAGTCGTCATCCATATTGGCCATAAAGTGTCACTCGCTATCAGATTTGGCCATAATCGACTGCGCTCAGCAGCCTCCCTTACTGATTTAGCCATATTCAAGCGCGCGCTGGCTCCTCCTTTCAAATGTGGCCATGAAGACGGCCGACGGAAAAAGGATCGAGCGAGCGAGCGATATTGACACAGGAAGCCCCGTAACAACTCGGAGAACTCCTAAAGCCATTCTTAATATTAATAGGTCCAAATATGGACATGAAAGGTGAAATATTAAACTTCTAGCACGCTTCAATAAAAAAAGAAGTAGAACAACAATGAGAAGGAAAATGAAACTACAGTGAGAATTTCAAGGGACTCAAAAGAATCTTAATCACTAGGATAGGTGATTGAAATCGAAATATAATTACTCGCCCTTAAATTATTTATCAAATGAATAAACATAATGTCCAAAACAAAAAAAAAATCAAGAAAATTCTAGATTAAAGATACAATTAGTTTTTATATAAAAATAATCTAAACAATATGATATAAAATACTTACGTATCACATAAAAATAAGATAACCTTTGACATCTAAAAAATGGAATTTAAGTGAGATATAGGAACAAATATACATATTTTTTGTACTTTAAAACAACAAATATTCCAATTTATAAAACAATAAAATTATAAATTCATAAAATCCATAATTCATTCTTATTTAAAGCTCCAAATATAATTGATTGTTCAAATTAAAGTATTTATTCCATGAATTAATACTTGTGGCTAATCAAGGGCTTTCAAATACGAATAATCAATGAAATTTAAAAATGTATTAAAAATTATTCTAAATTAATATTTGTTTATTATTATTAAATTTCAATGTTATTCAAAAAATTCGCGGGTCTACCTTTATTTGTTCAACTTATGATCAGGTTTTATTTCTAATGGATTTTGATATTTAATTTTGTTATATCATAATGTGATTTAATGCTGAATTGAGATCATTGCTTTTAATTTATAATAATTTCCACATAATTTTTGAAATAAAATTGAACAGATTCTTATTTAAGTATGGAAAATGTTACATGATCATGCTTTTCAGCATTACTTATGCTTCTTCATATGCTTATAGTTTTAATTATCACGCCAATTTTGATGAAGAACATGTTAATTTGGTTACGTTTTTAATCAAGACATTAGAATGAACTTGCATTCATAATTAAAGATTATGTGATTTCAAAGGTGTGTATTTATATAGTTTTATAGATGAAAGTAAAAAAGGCATGAAAGAGATACATTAGACTCAAGGAAATGTATGAAATGATATTGAAGAAAACTTCAATTTTTTACTGAAAAATTTTATTAATTTTTATGAAGAATATTAGTTTACCAAATTTTCTAACCTGATGACGGGCGAGTAATTATATTTCGATTTCAACCACCTATCCTAGTAATTAAGATGCTTTTGAGTCCCTTGATGGTTTCATTTTCCTTATCATTGTGGTTCTACTTCTTTATTTTTTTGAGCGTGCTAGAAGTTTAATGTTTCACCTTTCATTACCTTATTTGGACCTATCAATATTAAGATGGCTTTAGGAGTTCTCCGAGTGGTTACGGGGCTTCCTGTGTCAATATCGCTCGCTCGCGCGATCCTTTTTCTCTTGGCCGTCTTCATGGCCACATTTGAAAGGAGGAGCCGGCGCGTGCTTGAATATGGCTAAATCAGTAAGGGAGGCTGCTGAGCGCAGTCAATTATGGCCAAATTTGATAGCGAGTGACACTTTATGGCCAATATGGATGACGACTCCGAGCCGCGGCCAGTTTTCGAAGGATACTCAAAAACATGGCCAAACGAAAAAAATGACCGGCGATCAATGCACAGGAGCGTTGTCCAAGTGGTGCGCGCATGCCCACTTCCAAGCGGCCCGCACCGAATTTATTGCCTCACTAAGCCCATGGTTCGTGCCGTTAGATATGGAAGCCAGTGGAAGACCAACAACGGTCCTCAAACTTGAAGGTATTTAAAATAACAGCTTACTATGCACATCCTTCTCAACCCCCGTTCATCTTTCACGTCCTGCAGACACCCCCCGCCTATACTCCCCAAACGACATCTCCCCAATTAGCCCACTCCCCTGGACCAAAGACAGACACTCCAGGGCTCTTTCGTCATTCGTGGATCCATTGCCCATACGGTCTCCATCGTGTGCGTGAAAAACTGGATTCCCTCACCTCCCCTAGAGAATGCCGCCTCGAGCTGAACAAGAAGCTCCTCCCTACTACACTAGCTGATCCATGTGCAGAATGGTCCGCCCTCATGGGCTCAACCCCCCCTTGGACTGAGGTCCTCTCCAGCATCCATGATACTTGGACCCCTCCCGAAGCCCGTGACGTGAAAATTCGTATTACTTGTCTCGCTCTTCAAAGCGGTTCTCGCATGGCCCCCATCATTGACGATGAGGACCAAACATGTCCATTTTGCCATTCTCCTAAAAACACTCCGCACATCTTCCTCGCGTGCCCTGCCCTGGTTGATTATACCTCTTATGTAACAAGAATTATTCAATATTACTTTGGCATCCATCACCCCCCTTGGTTTTCACTTATCTTTGGAACATTCCCACCTCACACCCCAACCCCTCGCCTTTGGAATGTCTTCCATTCTGTATTCATCCACTTGCTCTGGCAAAGACGATGCGATGCAAAATTTCGATCCATGATATGGCCACTCCGCAGATTCAAGAATGCGTTGCGAAATCGAATGAAAGTGGCCTTATGCTCGGCCTTCATGGCCCTACCTAATGATAGAATGCGACGCCGCTTTTGGGATGAGGCTCAGAAGTTTCCAATATGCTCCCCCTCACAAAACCCCAACGTGCCGACCCATTTGCACCCTTCCTTCCCTTGGCCAGGTGATGGGGAAGAATCGTGGCGGCGACAACGGCCCCGGCGGGAGCCATCGCAAGAGAGCGCGCGTGGATGAGCTCAACTCAGCAGGCCCCTTATCGTCACGGGAGACCGGGCGATCCTCGCAATGCACCACACCTCAGCTATCCCCACGCCCTTCGCCAACCTCACAGTTGCCGCCGCCCCCACCCCCTCCTCCACCGCCTCCCCCACCTCCCCCTCCGCTTCCCACCCTCGATCTTGCTTTAGTCAGCTGCGACGCCCAGCCAGAGATGCCTGTGATCCCCACCCCAGTAGTCCATCGCCGCTCTAGCGGAACACCCGAGCAGCAGTACTTCCTCGTTGTCGAGTTCCCTCGGCAACACCTCTCAGCCCTCTCTGCCCTATGTCGTAGCGTGCAGGCACGTATCGACACCAACCCGGGACTCTTTCCCCCACCTTCTGGCCAATCCACAGGCTCTGAGTCGGTAGTTACCATCAGGAACTACCCTACATCACCGGCACTAGGGTCAGCATACATCTTTCTCACCTTCCGCACGGAGAACGCGTGTTCAGCATTCTTCGACCTCAAGGACCTCGAGGTACCTGCAGACGCTCCTCCTGTCCTAGGCTCCCCGGTATCACAGCCTGCACAAGACGACCCCACTCACTCTGCTGCACCGAAACGCATCCTCTTCACCGCAACTCTCTCCAAGTCCCTCCCGCCGGCACTTGAGGATCGCTCTGGCCTCATGCCCGGCGCAACAATCCCCCCCAAACCCAAAGTTCAGGTCGTCGTGAAGGATGTTCCTCCATCCTTCCGCATTGAGGAACTCATCGCATACCTCACGCAGCCAGGCCCACCAACATCGGGCAGCTCTGAGCCCTCTCCACCCTTCCTAGCTGAAGTCCGTGGCTTCAAACAGCTGACTCCCAGACGAGGCGGTCGAGCCCTTGACATCTTTGTTGGTGAGGCTATCGCTCCTCCCCATGACCCGGACCTTAAACACCTCCCCCCCTACACATTCTCGACCCAAAGTTATCTGTCGTGACCAAGGTCTCCCTCTCCACGCAGAAGTGCAGTCACTACCCAGAGCACCACCTCTCTGACGCACACGACGCCTTTGCACCTCGTGGCCGGAGAGAACAAAATCCTTTACAAGACCTACGCCGCTGCCAAGGCCGAGCTTTATCAAAAGCTGAGCCCAACCGCAGTACCCCAGAGGGTGTTCAGCGACCCAGCCATTGCCTTCATCAGCAACGGACAGCTCTCTGAGGAATACCTGTGCATCCTCCCTGACTGCAACGCCTACGGAGTCGGAATCCTCTCTTGCTACATCCACGTCCACGACCGCACTCACATCAACGGTCTCCTTGCACGACAGGTGCGTAGTGATGCCCTGAACGTTACAGTGCGTGAGCTTCGACGACGCCTTGGCCTCCCCCAGTAGGCCTTAGAGGAAGAGGCTACAAAAAAAAAAAAAACCTCTTCCTTAACCCGCTCATACTTACTCCATACCCTCCCAATCTCCAGCCCAACCTCATCTCCCCCTCCACACACCCCTCCATCACCTCCACTCTCCACCTACCGCTCACACACTCACACTTTCTACATCATGGCTACTGTTCCCCCCAACCACCTCTCTCCATAAGTAACCTGGTTTCCCTCTCACCCCACTCTCTCCCTCCTTCCTTGGGGCTTTCATTGCCTACAATGCACCCCCATCTCTTTCAAGGTTCTTGTCGGGTGTTACCCCCCCTTCCTTGTGATCGACTCGCACCTTCCTCCTCTCTACCACCCGCAACATCTCATCTCACTCGGGCGACCCAACGCCCCTCTAGTTCCACACATTACTCCACTACTTCCACCCTCAACGTACCGCTGTTTTCCTCTCTCCTCCCAACGCCCCCCCCCC
>SZWC01004523.1:25548-43157 GCA_023375785.1 Penium margaritaceum | reverse complement strand
GCTGCTGCTGCTGCTGCTGCTGCTGCTGCTGCTGCTGCTGCTGCTGCTGCTCCTCCTGCTGCTGCTGCTTCTGCTGTTGCTTCTGCTGCTGCTTCTTCTGCTGCTGCTCCTTCTTCTGATGCTGCCTCCTGCTGCTTCTTCTTCTGGTGCTGTTTCTACTGCTGCTGCTCCTGTTGCTGCTGCTGGTACGGCTCCCACCACGTGCAACGCGGCTAACCAGCGGGTACAGCGGATCGCGTCTGTCTGAGAGCCTACAAGGTGACCGTGGCCGGTCCCTTTGCCGCCCTGTGGAGCGAGAGATCGCCGAAAAGCCACCAGCTCCGGTGAATCATCATCGTCGTAAACCATTACGTAGGATCATTTTTGCGATACCAAAGGCCTAAGATTTCCTCTTTCTGTTACCATGTTACATCTGGTATGCCGAAGGAAGCTTGGATATTTGACAGGGATGAGGTGTGGAGTTGAAGAAAATTCAAGGAACTGGGAAAATTGGATGTTTTTCATTTGGCAGGAAGTGTGCATCGGTGACAAGTCTTGAACATGACGAGCGCATACATACAATAGCGAGAAACATAATGAGGCACATGTTGGGTCTTGGGCGCTCCAGCGAAGCGATGCGAACGACGTTGCATCATGAGTGATGAATTCAAGAAAATTCACTGAAAATTTGGGGGGGCATCGAGGATATTGAGGTGTGTCTTCTTAAAAGCCTAGCGATGTCGAGAAGTCGATCAAAGGGTATATAAACTTTGATATAGTCCGCGGTAATTCTCTTGATCATTCTAGAAATAGTCGAACTTGTCAAAACCTTGAGAAGCGGAACACCGGAGGTTGGGGGGAAGGCCAAATCCCTTTGCCAATCAACGTGAAAACCGTAGGCTCGACGCGTGGTGGGCCACGAATGTAATGACAAAAGTCTCTGAGTTTAGGGACTCATGTATGTCTAGGACATAACACTTTCCCCCCTTTTAGCCTCGACGACACGGACCATTAGCCGACGTGGGCCGGTGAAGCCTGTAATAGCCGTCGATCCGTAATAGACGTCGTGAAGGTTGTCATAGGGTTTCCAACTCTTGTGCTCGGCGTCTTAGTCGTCCCACTCAACAAGATTTTGGTCTTCTTTCCACGTTTTCGATGTCCAAGGATGTCCTCGATAGCATAATTCGTATCCTGGTCCACTTGTATGTGAGGCCCCTCATGAAGTACCTCCCCATGACGAGGAGCTCGGGAGGGGCCACGGGCAAGTGTTCTAACGTGGTCGCCTCGCAAAAGCCACCTTGACGCCGTGGTGTGGCCAAGCCATCGAATAAGAAGGCATCAAGGGGTGGAAAAATACCCTTGCACGCACGAAGAAATTTTGCCACCACCTCACCATCCTTAAACACAACAAAAACCTAGGGTTTCAGCGTGGACATCACAATATAGCTTAAGGGTTGACTTGATGAGAGAAATGAATCTAGCTGAGCCGCTTCAATCCACCGACATAATAGACCAATATAATAACATCCTCCATCCTACCCTCGGCTCGCCCTCTCACGAGAATGGACTCCTCACCTCGACTTTCGACAAGGCATACTTTGAGGAGTCATTCGTGAGACTTAATTGGCGAAGTGAATCTCCACGACCAACATGCGCGACTGCCAAGGTAAGTTAGGTTGCGAGGGCTTGACCACCCAACATAGACACCCACCATGTTTACCAGTCGTGCTATGTTGGTATCCACGAGCTACTTGTCACCCCTGGTGACTTTGTCACCGGACGAAGTAGAACCTATTGTGTTGCCACTAGAAAGCTTCTGCCACCATTCCTCTCCTCCTTGCCTAACTCCAATGGAGCAGTTTGATTGCCCGATGGATACACCATCTTTTGGAGCAACACAGACTAGGCCGACTAGGCCATTTTCGTTGACAAGATCTGTAGCTACGTTTTCTTCCGCCCCCTGCTGTCTCAATGTAGAACTACTGCATCAAGCCAGATTTTACAAACAGTTGCCCTGATTTTGAAGAGGCGTTGCAGGTAACTCTTTTCTTCACATGTTGCATGCAGTGACCATTTGGAAAGCTCTTGAGAAATTTTTTCTAGCAAACCCTTAATCACTGTTCTTTTACATCACTACTTCTAGCTACATCCCAAAGAAAAAAAAATGAAAACATGTTTTTTCTTTCCAGTTCAGTTAACAAAAAGTATTCTCCTCATCCAAGTTGCAAGCAAAATGATTCACAAATTATTCCAAGATATTTTGGATCTGGTTTCATACTATTAAATTGCTTTGTACTTCATTCCATGGATGTAGGGTGAAAATGGAGGTATCTGGGAACTTTTACTTGCAAAAGGAGGTGTGAATTGTGGGAATCAATGTCTTTCCACAAGCCAAAAGTGATTAAAACAACTCAAAGAGGTCTCTCGTGCATCCAAACTTTATTTTCAACTATATCCTCAACAATCTCTCACCTCCTTCTCCCTTCAGTTGCTCCCTTCACCCCTCCTCACCAATCATGGTGGGAGGTGGTCTTCCCATGTCCGTGGCATGAGGAGACCCTCCAAGAATTACATCAAAGGAGAATTTTTCAACGCATTTGGGAATCGTGCTCCTCTTACAATGCGACCCACCAAGAGTGTTTGTAAAGTGGGCACCAGTCATGCCGCATGCGTAGCATTGGCAAAGATGACAACTGAAAACAACCCATCCTCCGGTGGGAGCCCTACAGCTAAGGACACCATGAAGGGAGCTGAAGAAGCCAAGGGGGCGTGATTGGCTCCACACATCAGTTGTAAGGCTAAAGGCCTTGCCAATGCTTTTGTAAAGCAGACGCCATATGCACGAACATTGTTGTAGCGGAGGACAACAATTATGACGCTGGAATATATGACAACCAACTCTTCTTGGGGATCCACGATGAAGAGGATAAGTATCCTCTCTAGAGATTTAAAACTGCCACCTTGTTCACGATCAACCATCTTGTTCACAACCAACAACCTCTTTTAATCCCGGACCATGTACAAAAAAAGAAAGAAAGACCTAAAAATACAAGGATTCTTCACAATGGAAGTTGTAAGGGCTTTGGTCCTCGCAAAGGGAAATGGTGGCCCTATGCCACATTGTAGTCAAACATCTTGCATTGTTGGCCCAGAGGGCATGCCATCACGTGGTGACGTGAGTAGCGTGTTGCCTACCTCGGCATGTGCACCGATTTGAGAACCCCAGGATCATCTCTTGGCTCACCGTGAGCAAGGAACACCTGGACGAGCACAAACATGTACTACGGCTTTCTAAATGGCCATCATATTAGGGAAGACCAGGGATCTAGTGAACATCGTTGATATACTAAACCTTTTCCAAGACACGAAGGTGTACGGGCGTCTGCTCATTGCACTTGAGCATAACCAGCTCACCAAGAGCATGTTTGTCCCTGAGCAACACATGTATTATCAACATTCAGTAGTATAATCAACATCATAGATACGTTGGTGGCTCATGGCATGACCAACAAGCCTGCAATGCCCACCCATCCTATGGTCGCAGATCTAAGCATCCATCACATGACGATATCCACATCTTGAGGAGTGACACCCTTGATGATCGGTCAACATGTCTGAGCAGCTTTTGTTTCCATCATAAGGTTGAGAAAGAAATATGACAAAACTCCCTGTGGATAATGATGTAGCATTCGGTACTGAGACCTCAAAGGCTCCAAAGTGTCCAAGTGACTATCTCAAGTTTGGCTTATCCAAGCAATTGGACTTGGCCAATTGGAGCTCTATAACATCAAGCAACAAACTTGGGGCATTGTGGAACTACCTTGCCATGACAATGTAGTCTTCTCATCAGTGAAGAATTGACTGAAAGTGCTACATGTGAAAGCGCCTCAGTTGGTTCACAGAACTTAGTGGGGAGACGTGTGCAAGATTCTTATGGACTTGTATAAAAGGGATTCCGTATCCCAGCAAGCATTTGGGCATCTGTCTCAAATCTGTCAAGGTGACCGCAAGCTTGCATAATACCTTTAGAATTTGGACAAAACATTCGACAAGATCCCTGATGAGGATAGCCACCTATGTGGTAATTTGTAGAATGACCCATCAATGGCCTCTGTAACAAGTCACTCACTTGTGGCTGTATGTTGAATCCCCAAGGCAAGTCGTGGACCAATCATGCTGAGTTACGTGACTTCATCCTTGTGAAGTAAAACTCCAAGCGGACTGAGCATGGAGTGAAAACATGTCGTGACCAGCATCACCAGCAGGGAAGCAACAAGCACCGGTACTTTTCCCAATACGGTGAGAGTAAGCTCCCTCAACACAGCTCGGAAAACCATAAACCTTCTAATCCATAGGACAGCTACAAGGACTATACGGATGAACAAGGCCACAACAGGCCTTCTAACCTGAAAAAAATGGACACTATGTTTCTTAATGTCGAAAGTGCCAGAAGGATCGTGCCGGTGGAAACACCAATGAGCAGAGAAAAGATGAACAAGATAGGAGATAAGGAAACTGCAAGAATGTTATAGGCATCAATGGTGGTTGCAGACCACCACACCGTGGGAAGGGTTTTTTAATCCCCTAGTGACCGGTAGTGGATAGCCACTAGGGGCTATGGCTGAGAGATCCTTGAATTTGAGCATGCTTTCATTCTCCACGATGATGATGTAAAACAGTTTGAATGCCTCAATAAGGTCATTTTTTCTAATCTCACATGAGTAATAACTCTCTCTCTCTCTCTCTCTCTCTCTCTCTCTCTCTCTCTCTCTCGCGTGCGCACGCACGCGCGCGAGCACGTGCGCTGTTGTCTACTCTTACATATCATTGATCATGAATGCTTGCAAAGTTGCACTTGTATGATTGTATCTACATAAAAGAAAGCAAATAATGTGCTTNTATCTCTCTCTCTCTCTCTCTCTCTCTCTCTCTCGCGTGCGCACGCACGCGCGCGAGCACGTGCGCTGTTGTCTACTCTTACATATCATTGATCATGAATGCTTGCAAAGTTGCACTTGTATGATTGTATCTACATAAAAGAAAGCAAATAATGTGCTTCATTTGGACAACGTAGGCCATAAGATGAAATTACTCACAGAAATTACTGTTGCAGTTCCAATCTTTGCAATTCTCAAGAAAGAACTCTTGCTGGGATGGCAGATTTTGTGCGATGTAAAAAAGGACATCAAATATGGGAGCAAGTGGGTGACTATGTTGAGCCATGTTGTAGCATAGACCACTTCCACGTGTACCACTTGCGGGCCAAGCCTCCAAAGATCTTGTTCAAATGATCCCCACATGCAAAAATGACAATGCAAATTACAGGTCATCTTACTTGGGTACGCGTGCAGGTCCCAGCTGATACACTTACTGATGACGAGTTCATTAGTGCCTCTTGTTTGTAATAACTAGGATTGAAATTAATGCTTTGTGAGGGAAACATCCTCGTTGATAACAACTACGAGGTCGATGTACTCGGCACATGGCTCAAGCTAGGAGATCTCACGGAATTATCAACCTCATTGTCATTGACTTGATAAATCATTTTGACATTGTTTTGGATAAGCCTTTTCTCGGTGAGCACCAGGCTAACAAGATTTGGATCACAAATACTCTCACTATAAAAAATATAATCATTCCATCACCCTTTCACCTATGACTAGGCAAAGCCCACTCACAAGAACGAAATGTATGTCCTTATGAATCTTCAAGTCAAGAGATACTTGCATAAATGCCACATTGTATTCCTAGCACAAATTTATAAGGTCGATGATCCACTGTCGTGCATGAGTTATTGAGCTCACTCCTTGAAGAGTTTTCTAACGTTTTTGGAACATTACCGGATGACCTACCACTAGAACACAATGTTGGTCACACAATCCTACTCAAGCAAGGAGCAAGGCTCTTTTTCAACCCATGATTACCTCAGTCCTACTGAGTGGGAAGAAGTCAAATAACAGATGAAGGAATACTTACCCAAGGGATGGATTGAAACAAGTAGCTCTCAGTTCAAAGATCCTATCCTATTTGTGAAGAAAAGGAATGGAGGTTTACACATGTGTGTTGAATACCTTTTGTTGAACAGCTTGATGAATAAAAAACCTTATTCCTTATCCAGGATTAAGGATCTCTTTAACCAAATTCAAGGTGCTAAGGAATTCTCTTCCCTTCATTTGGCTCAATGATATCACCAGATTTGGATCACTAAAGTTGTTTCCATAACCGTGTTTTGCATGAATATGGGACACCATCAGTTTCGAGTGTTGAATTTTGGTCTTACCACGATGAAGCCATAATAAATTACATCTTCCGTGACTATCTGGGCAAAAACATCTTGGTATACCTTGAAAACATCTTGGTGTACTTGAAGAATCATGAGGAGCATATACAACATGTGTACACAATGCTTGAAATCCTCCACAGGAGAAGCTCTTTGCAAAAATGGTAAAGTGCTTTCATACAACCTGAGCTGTAATATTTTTCCTTCATTGTTGGTAGCAAAGGAATTCTAGTGGATCCTCACAAGGTGCAAGCTATTGTGGACTGGCCTTGCCCATCCACTATGGGAAAAACACAAACCTTTCTAGGCTTTGCGAATTACTTTCGTAGCTTCGCGAAAGGATATTCTAGCCTTGTCTTTCGAGTTACACTTCTCACATGTGAAGACATCAAATGGACATGGTCTGACACGTGTGAGCATGAATTTGTGCGTGTCAAAGAATTTATGACACATATGGATTCACTCTTGATTTCCAAAGAAACAAACGAGGTGCTCTGAGATGCATCCATCATCACGATATGATCTGTCCTTATGCAAGAATGATGATCTGTCACATATGAGAGCAACAACATCCCAGGTGTAGAGATCTGCTATACCACAGGTGAACAAGATTTGTTTGCGGATGTACATGCCTCGAAGGTTTGGTATTGCTACCTTGAAGGTACCAATGGTGGATTCACGGTAGTCATAGACCACAACCCCCTGGCATCTTTTCAATCTCATTCCGACCTTTCTTGGTGACAAGCTCATTGGAGCAAATTATGAGAAAGATTTCACTTTCAGTGGAAATATGGACAAGTTCGTACAAGTATGGAGGACCTGTTGAGTCACACGCCAGTCAACGCGGTCCTCACCACACTCCCAGCATAGTCACTTGTGAGAAAGAAGTACATGAGAAGGATGCGCCCATGCCTAATTACCTCCTATGCCAACTTCCAACACACATCGTTCTTGCAGTGTATCTGTATGGTGCACTTCGATGATCCATAGCTTGAATAGAGTGACGTTGACTAGTGTGGCTTGGTGGAAGCCTCTGGTATCTATTAGACAGACAACTTGGTGGTTGTGTCCAAAAATGGAAAGTTGTAGGATGAAATCCTTCTTTAGTTCCATAACCCGATAGTAGCTAGCCACGTGGTTAAAGTTAAAATAAAAAAAATCTTTCAGAGCATTATTGGTGGCCTGGAATATCTAACTACGATGGTATAATCATATGATTTACACAAATGCGTCCAAGCCTGTGGCTTGTGCATCCACAACAAGTCAAGCAACAAGGCACCACTAGGACTGTTGAAGCCCCTCCCACTACCCAACTCCTCATGGGAGGAAATGATCAGTGATTTTATCACTGGCTTATCCAAACCACCTCGTGGCGATGATCCTATCCTTGTGGTGGCCAAAAATCTAACGAAGATGGTGTATTTCATAGTCAAAATCACGCATGCAACTGTCAAAGAGACGATACACATCCGTTGGGACACCATTTCTCCACAACACGGACTTCATTACGCATTATCTCTGATCGAGGCATTTGATTTGCAAACAAATTATGACAAGCCCGTGGTGAGATCTTTGGCACTCATGAATAGATTTCCACCACCTTTCATCCACACATGGATGGACAGATTGAATAGATAAGTAGAACTCTTGAACAAAGGCTCCGAATATTAATGGATTCTTGATGGATGTCTGGGATGAGTTTCTTAGTCTGGAAAAGTTTTTTCTACAGTAAAACTGTGCACAAATCAATAAATTTGACCCTTTCTTTTCAAACTACAACTGAGATCCGATGGTACCTGTCTCCTTGGTCAGGCGTGGGTCGGCAAGAATCAGGTACCATCTACCTAGGCTTTTGTTGATAGCATAACACTTTCTCGAGAAGCAAATGAATATCTACATGCATCAAAGCATAAGCAAAAGGCCCATGCCAATGCAAGTTGCCATGACATGTAAGTTTCTATCAGAAACCAAGTGTTTTTTAGCACAAAGAGCATACATCTCAAGACACCAGGAGCAAGGAAGATCATCCTCAAGTGGGCTGGGCCATTCAAGGTCACCCATAAGATGGGTAAGGTAACTTATCGCCTTGTCCTTCCAGAGGTCATGAAGATCCGTGATGTGGTTTACGTCATTCTTCTCGCACCCTATGCATCATCAAGAATGGTTTAGGCATCGTTTGTAATGCTTACAAGTGAGGGCCAGTATGAGGCACAATGATCCTCCAAGACCATGAACATATGCACGATAAATGTGTTGTAAAGGAATACCTTGTGATTTGGGTCGGTTGTGGACCTGAACACAACAGAATGGATCCCAAGAGTTGTGTCCCGGTCGCCATGATCAAGGAATGTTGGCAAGACCAGTCTGGCCATTTTCGCACACGTGCCCTTGGGGATACCATCTTGGCACAAGCTCCACGCTAGGAACCTTCACTTGTCAGCATACAGAAAAGAGGAAAATGGCGGCGATCTCGGATGCACGGGGATGTCCAGGTTGATGATCCCAAGGATGCTCCTTGCCAGAGGAGGAAGAAGTGGTAGCTATAAAAACCTTTTAATGTGAACTTGGCTCGTTCATATATGATCTTGTGCTCATTAAGGATATTCATCTCAAACCTTTGAGGTTTTTCCTCCCTCTGCAATGGCACATAATCCAATGGATGCACCTATTCATTTTATTGTTGATCAACAAAGCATGTCTGATTCTACCAACAAGCAGTCCAGCCTCTTTTGCACCAAGGACATTTCACAGAATAGGGAGAATGATATAGAAAAAATGGAAAAAGTAATGCCACCTTGTTACATGAAATAAATTAGGAAGCTAATTCTTTAAAGGCCTTCCATATCCTATGTAGGAAAAACTGGGGATATTCCCCATCTCCAATCAAGTGGACAGCGATTAGAATTCACCACCGACTAGGCTTATGAGTGGGAATCTTTGCAGAAGGAAGACTAGATAGTGCCTCGCGCTATCAGGCAACCACTCAAGTTCTTGCAACCTCTAGTGCTGGAACAAGAGCCCATCATAAATTTTCACGATGGGCTCTATGGGGCCCACGATGGCGCAAGGGGCATGGCCCAAGACAACATCAGAAGGAGCCCTTCCCATCTCAAGGCCCCTCATGAGGTATCTCGCCATGACGCGGGGCTCGTGAGGGGCCATTGACAGGCATTCCGATGTGAGCACATTGTCAAAGCCACCTCAATTTCGTGGCTAAACCATTGGACAACGCAGAATTGAGAAATAGAACAATACCCTCACATGCTGAAAGCTATGTTACAGCCACCTCCCCATCCTTAACCGCACCGGAAATGTAGGGTTTATATGTGGACATTAGAATATAGTCAAATGATTAAAACTAGGACAGAGATGAATCTAGCCAAAGCGCTTCAACCCACCGATAAATAGATGGATAAAATAATGTCTTCCATCCTCCCTCTTGGATCGTCCTATGACGAGAATGGAATCCACATCCCGACTTAGGTCAAGGCATACTTGTGTGAGGAGTATTTTTTGAGATATTTGAATTCATTGCAAAGTTAATCTCCACAACCAACTTGTGCGATTGCCAGGGGCAATGGGTACCCAAGGAATCAAACATCCGTAGAGGCTTGCACCCGATTGTTCGCTGTACTATAAGGATGCGATTGCCCATGCTGAAATTTTTGTTGTTGCGATGTTGTTCTACTGCTCGCTTTATTGCCGTGTACTTTTTATAAGGTAAATTGATGGTTGCACATTTTTGTGCAGTACATGTTAAGATATTCTGGATCAAAGTAGCCATCTGCGTTGAGCTTGCCCTCCAACAGCAGTTCCATGCCATACGGACACGGAATGCCGTACTCATGCCATCTCCCACACAAGGAATTGCTTGTGTTTTTGTTGATTTCACATGGTAAAACATTGGAACGGGTGGTCATGCCGCTCATCTTGGATCCCATCTTGATTCTATCCAGCTCATGCCGTAGCTTTGTGCCTTGTTGTGGTGGCTCTCCAGTTTGAGGTAGATTACAAGGGTGATATTCCCTTTGGCATCGTGCGCCATTTTGCATCAGATCTTCCAGAATGGCTGCATATGGGGTCTCTTTTGGACGTGAGTCGGTTGACGTGGAATAGCAGTTGGATAGCCATGTTGTCAAGTGGGTGATCCTCCCCAATCTCTTTGTCAACAAATGGGCCCAACCACTTAAGTTTGATCTTTGTGTCATTCTATTCTCACACTACACACATTCATTGAGTTAAGTGGAATGTGAATACCAATGTAACACTTGGTACCCTTCCCAAGTGTTGTAAAATTTCTCAACACATGATGTCAGCTACCAGTATATTTCATGAAAATTTTTAGAGCTTCCAACATACTGGGCAGTTTAAAAAACTAACAAAATATTATTTTATCCATAGATGCATTGATTACAAAGTTTTATGATAGTGTGGTGATTGGTGGCCTGACCTTCTTGTTGGTGC
This sequence comes from Penium margaritaceum, assembly GCA_023375785.1. NCBI lineage: Eukaryota > Viridiplantae > Streptophyta > Zygnematophyceae > Desmidiales > Peniaceae > Penium > Penium margaritaceum. The sequence continues at coordinate 32,434 of SZWC01004523.1, read as the reverse complement.
CGCGTAGCTAGTAGAAATTTGGAGCAGTTGGTCGAGCTTCTGATTATTTTACTCGATCTGTCCTTTGGTCTTGGGACGAAATGCCATTCATCACTGGATCCGATTGCTATAGCGAGTCGTTACTTTCCACCACAAACATCTGGTGATCCTCCTATCTCAATTGTTGTTGTTTAAGGAGAGGACACAATAACTTTGGACACCATAACATCCACACCATTTGGATTTCATGCTTGTTTTTGTCATCTGGATGGCATGTGACATCGTCTAGAACTGGTGATCCACCATCATAATTACATCAGATCCTTTCTGTTTGACAGGCAAATCCATCACAAAGTCGGTGAAAGTGTCCAACCATGGTCCTTTCTATACGGGCAGTGGTTGCAAGAAACTCGAGAAGTTCATACATCTTGATTTATGGCATTGGCGTGTGTCGCATGTCTTGCATTCTTTTGCAATACCAATTTGCACCTTGTTCCACCACTAGTAACTTAGACATTTCTTTAATGCCTTGTCGCCACCAAAGTGCCCACCTCTACCTTTATTGTGGCATCTTTTAATAAAATGTTATGGATTTCTTTGTTCTGTGGCTCGGCGATTTGATGAGTGAATCCTCATAGATTGTGTGGTGTATGAAACTGGAATTTGTTTCTTTCATAATTTCCAAACGGATTGTAGTGCCTTCCAAACAATCATTTGAGGTACGTGACTCACTCAATATACTACATGTTGCAATCTTCCATTCAGTGTGGTCATTCACTTGGGCTATCTGCTATATTTGATTTTCTAGGATGGTGTTCAATATCAAGGTAAAGATTTCATTCAAGGAACCTCACCTATTGAGTTTGTTGATGAAAATGATTTGGATTATTCTCAGGATAATTGAGGGCGCATTGGTTGGTGCAGATGACACATCCTTAACATTCTAGATAGAACTACGTTTTCTTAAACGTGTGCACAAATGTCAAGTCCGGCCCTTTGTTTCTGGGAGATGTAGGCATCCGGTCATTTTCCATCGCCATGGTATGGGAGGATATAGCTTCGAAAACTCGGTTAGACATGTCGGTGTCCATGATGCAGTCCACAATTGGATTTTTCATTTGTAAGGGCGGCGTCAAGATCACAGTATTCCTCAAAGAGTTGAAGGCTACTTCTTTGCCGTCAACCTGATTCCACTCGATGGTCTTTTGTGCGGGATCAGGGAGAGGTGATGGCATGATGTAGGTATCATATATGAATTGTTGGTAGTAACTGCATAAGACATGCATTGGTGTCGTCACCAAATAAGAATATTTAGCCACTGTTTTTTGGGTCCATCATTATCCATCCTTTGTCGATTATGTGGCCCAAATCTTGACCCAACAACAAACAAAGTTGCACATTTGTACTTTTCCATAGAATTTATTTCCTTTTCATACTTTTACGTACAATCACAGGTTTCCATCGTGATCCTCCGATGTGTGACTTAACACAAGCATGCCATTGAGGTAGACGATGGAAATTTTGTTAAGATACAGACGAAAGGTTCTGTTCACTTCTACCTTAGATATTGTCGAAGCATTGGCGATTCCAAAAAGTATAATACTTAACTCCATGTGCCACCAATTAGCCTTAATAATACTTTGATGATTAATGCAATTACAACTTATGGTACACATCCAAGTGCAAATGGGACATAGCTGAGATATTCAGTGTTGCGGGATTGTAAACAGTTTACATGTAGGCTCTCTTGATGCATAAATTTGTGTCGACTATATGTTCACCTTTTGGTTGATGTCCACACTTGCGGAGACACCTGGTGTGGACATAGTGAGAGAACAAAACTGTGTGGTTAAACACTACTCCTGGAAGCACGGGTGTGGAAACCATAGCATAATGTGACCTATGACAAGGCTATAAATTTTCTCCTTTAGTTTGGCCAAATCCCTATTTTGGTGTCGTCGCTGTTTGGACCCCTTGTTTGTAGCTAAAAGCTTGCTTATGTGTGTTTTTTTTATTTATCACATATTGAATTGCTGATTTTGTATGCTGATACAACGTCTCGTAAAGGGTATTTTTGGAGTTCATCTTGATCGTGGGATTTTTCTTAACAAACTCACCTGCAGTGTTCATCACCCGTCTTGTGCCGCGATAGCTATATAGTGTGTGATAGAGTTTCTTGCTCTCTTTGTAAAGTATAGCATATAAGAATATATGTGTTTCTCTCCAAGCTCAGCCCTTGTTTTGAACACACGGTATGAATTTGTCTACATTAACTGACTGAGACAGTGTCTCACAATCAACAACATGATACAAGTGAAGCTCTACAGTAGCAAGCCAGTTCTTGCAAAACCGTGTTGCAGAGGCACAGAAACATGAGCATCAAGGGATAACATGACTGTAAATGAGCTCCTGGGAGGACGCACGACAACATCGCATGTCTAATGGACAATGCCGGCCAATAGCCACAGCCAGCAAAAAATGCTATTCATAGCATTTGTAACAATCATAGCACCGACACAAGCAATTGAAACAGACGTTGTCTTGCCTAGTAGCAAGTGAAACAAATAAATATGTCGTGCCGTCTGTGAATCTTCTGAAAATTTCTGATATGTTGCCTTTGTCAGTATCCGGGCTATGTGAAACACTAATGATGTCAATACAATATATTTGACGTCTAAGATCTCTGTGGCAAGATTTATTCTTTATAATTTTCAGTCGCCACCATCTGAAAATTGTGTCATGCCTTGCAATTTTTAGGGTTACACATGTGGAAACAATACCAAAAATCAGGCAAAAACAAAATTCATGTAATCTTTTTACTTTTCCAAAAATTTTAGCCCAAAAGAAAAAAATATGACTTCAGTGACTTCAAACACACTATCTCTCCAAAATGTATCCCTTTTTACAGCCCCATGTTGATGTCACCGTTTGTACTTCTTATGCCATCCCCCACACTTAGCTCGGGTTGGCATCAAACTTGACTTATAAGGGAGCTAGCGTTTGATGTGTCCATAGAGATGTGCACTGGATAGAGAAAGGCATGAAATTAATCCAATCATTGATAGTTGGTCTTTATGAATCCACATTATGGTGGCGCGAGGAAGCCCTCTGCATCGAATGAGTCCAACACTGGAGCATGTGATCACATCTCAACTTGAGTTAAGGAAATAAACATAGATTTAGAATAATAATAGATTCAAATTCTTGATAACTGAAATTTTTGGGTGCAATGTTCCACGCTAAGGTTTGTTTCACAAAAGTTTGCCTCTCCTCTATTCACGAGAGAAGTGCATATGATGCTCTTTTCAGTATTTATTGATTCTGGTTAGATTAAATCGTAATATAAATTTATCAAAATTTTTTATATTTTTTATTGAAGAATCAGGGTGATCTCTCACGGGTGGACGTATTGGTTCAAGTGAATGGGTGAAAGGTGGAGGTAGAGAAGTAGCAGTTGAATGAATGAAAATAGGGTTAAAGTCAAACCATTATACCTGAGATGTTTTTTTCCATTTTGAATTTGGAAGAAAAATGAATGGATGAAACTCACTCGTTCCCGGGTGTCTTTCATTGCGTAACATTGTGCATCCTCCTGAAATCCATTGCTGGGAGGAATCTAACGTCGTCACCAGCTCAGCATCTATTGATGGAGCGGATATAGCGCGCCTTGGCCTGTGCGCTACCTCGGGTCCATGATCCCTCCGAAAGGCAGGCATGCACGCGAGGCGCGCCGCCAGTGGAGGCCCACCATCCCGTCTCTTCTCCAAGCGCACTTCTCCATCGCGCCACATGCATGCGTTTGTCTTTGCGGCAGTGGGGTTCTCTGAGGAACGCCGGCGGCGCACCTCGTCGTTTTCGCGCATGACTCGCCACGTGGAAAACCTTTTCTCTGGTTTCGTTCGCAAACCCGGGCCTTTCTGTTATGGTCTAGACGCGCAGCGCCACTTTCGCTTCCCCATTGGGTGTACTGCGTTTGTGATAGAGAGAGAGGGGGGGGGGGGGGGAGAGTGCGTGCGAGATTTGTGTCCGATGTTGGACGGCTCGTGCACACCGCGCCTGCTCCCCCTCCTCCCTTTGATTTCTCTCCTGCCCGCCTCCCCACTACCCACCCATCGTCGCCATGCACGAAAGCATGGCGCGCATGCCGTCTGTTCCAACTCTTTGTTTGGGTTGGATTGTGGCTGGATGTGGACTCTTGCCGGGATAGGAAGTGGATCACCCCCAGAAAGTATTCGCGCGGATGCTGCGGCGGACATATTACCCTCATTCGGCCTCTTGGCGGCCGGACGTGGGGGGGCAGAATCGCGCGCCTTGAACTCCTCTCAGCGAGCGAGGACTGCAGCCGCTTCGGACGTCAGGCTGCGGACAGACCAATGCAGTCTATACGTGTCCCAGGGATTCGGTCCTGGCTCCCGTGCCCACTCGGCCGTCCGGTATCGATTTGGATAACGTCCGCGGAGATCAGATACGAAGAGTGAGCAAGGCCGGCGCTTGGGGTCCAACGTGGCAAACAGCTCTCTGGTCCTGGCCGGGTCCATCCTCTGCTGCGGCAGCACAACAGAAGCAGAAGCGCAAAAAAGAAGCGGGAGTGGCCCCAGCTGAAACCATCGGGGGGAAGTTGCTGCTACAAAAACTGCTGGTTCGCGAGCGAGTACCGTCAGCGAGCGCGCCGCCTTGCTGGAGTGGCAATGCCAGTAGGTTCAGACCAGTATGCAGGTGCTGATGCGCAGCGCAGCACGATTGAACAGCACCAGTGGTGCTGCACCACGACCACGCGCACCCAGAAACCCCTTGGACTGCTGCTTTCGTCAGCGGCTTGTTCACATCTCACCAGCAGCTGCCGCTGCAGATGCTGCCAATGCAGGCGACTGTCCTCCTGCCTGCTGCTGCTGTCTTGTAGCAGCGTGTTCAGCATCGGTAACAGAAAGAGGGGCATGGATGAGCGCCTGGACGAGCAAGAGGAGTTGAACGCAGTCGGATCGTGTCAATGTGTAACACGATGTGACTGCACCATCCATGCACGACATCATGCGTGACACCACCCCCTAGTCGCCGCCGCAGCCACAGCCGCAGCCGCAGCGGCGAACAGCAAAAAGCACAAGGAAAAGCGGAGTTGCTCAGATGCTGCTTCCGCCGCCAAGAGGAACAGCAGCAACTAGCGCCGCCACAAATTCCGCCTCGGCCGCCGCTGCAGCTGGAGCAACAGCAGCAGCACCACCACCAGCGCCGCAGCTGTACAAAAGCAGGAGCAGCAGCAGCAGCAGTAGAGTTTTCAACAGCGCAAGCCGAAGCCAGCAGGCTCGCGTGACATGCCCTGGCCTGCCCAACCCTCCCTCCCCGCATGGCACCGCATGCCCCATGCGCTGGGCAGGTCTCGCCGCCAGCCGTTTGGCCTGTTGCCTACTGGCAGTAGCCACAGGCTTCTAACAAGTAGGAGCCTCCGCTACTTCCACTGCAAACAGACCACGGGGGCTCGTCTGTTCGTACCAGCAATCCCGCCAAAGCAAGCAAAGCAATCATCTGCTGCTCTGAAAGACGCGGACTGCTGACGCAGCAGCAGCAGCACTGGACACGTCTCTCGAGACGGACGCACAGCAAACGGCGGCTGCACTGCACTGCGGTGCAGTGCAGTGCAGTGCAGTTCTGTGCAGTGGCATCGTTTCTTGGTCGATCTCTCGGCAGGTCGAGCCGCCGGCGCGCGAGGCGCGAGCGTGGGAGAGCGTGAGCCCAGCCGGTCAGCAAGCCAGCGAGGGAGGGATATTGTTCCCCGGCGGGGCGCCGTGGCTGGCATTCCTGGCGCGCCGTTTTGGTAAGCTGCTCCCTCGAAGCTGCTCTCCGATTCACCCCCATACACGAGTCGGGTGCGCACGCCGGTGCGGGTGGTGGTGCTTGTGCGTATAGAACGGCAAACGGGATTTTTGCCCGAGTCGCTCTGTAGATTACATCAACGTTGAGCCTTCATACGTTCCGCGGACAGCTTCACCTGTGCCTAAAGATCTGTCCGAACACAGCAGAGGCTCTCGCGCTCGAGTCTGCTTTGAATCCTGAAAGATTTTCCCGAGCCGCAGTCTCGTTTGCCGTTCCTTACTTGTGCGTGCGTGCTGCGCGGAAGGGATTCCCGAGAACGCAGCAGGGGGAGGGGAGGGAGAGAGGTATAGGCCTTCGAGGAGAGCGCACGCTCTGTAGGAGGGCGGACGCGCTGTGTCATCAGCAGGGGCATGCAGATGCAGATGCAGATGCAGATGCAGAGGTCTCGTTCTTGTCCTCGTCGCGGGCGCGCCACAGCGTTCTGCAGGAAGCCTAGGCGCGAAGCAGCTGGCTGGCCCTAGGCTGCTGCCGCTGATGGTGGGAATTCCGCCGCCGTCGCCACGCGACCCCGCGGACTGGCAGCGGAAGCCGCACCCCTCCGGCGTTGCGAGGGGAGTGAGCGTGCGGCACCACCGGTAGCCTCTCTTGCCAACTGCAGGTGAGGGAGCAACGGCGCGGCCCTTCAATCAGTCAGTGACAGCGCTGTTTGCACTCTACTGCCCGTGCGGCGGCAGGGGGAGGCCCACCCACCCCCCACCCCGGGTCGGAGGGGGGGGGAGGGGGATTGTTCTCCGCACAGGCGCTGCGCTGGGCACGCAGGCTGGGTGTGGAGGCCTCTACGCCCTAAGCCTCAGGGCCGTCGTCAGCTGAGGGCCGTGGGCCGGATTGGGCCGACTCTCGCGGCCAGAGTCGGCCAGAGTCTGGCCCATGTCTCGCTCGCCTCGGCTTGAGTCAAAGCAGGCGGCTTGTGCAAGTTGTCACCCAACTCCTGCTCGCTGTTGCTGAGGGCGAGGGGTGAAGCCGTTTCACGGTGGAGTAGTGGGCCCTCCTAGCACTACCACTGGGGGGAGGTTGGGGGGGGAGGGGGGGAGGGAGGGGG
>SZWC01004522.1:131080-164283 GCA_023375785.1 Penium margaritaceum | reverse complement strand
GAGAGAGAGAGAGAGAGAGAGAGAGAGAGAGAGAGAAAGAGCGGGAGAGAGAGAAAGGGCGGTGGGGGAAGTGTAGAGCAGACGCGTGGAGAGGGGAAGCGGAGTCAAGAGCCGCAGCAGTTCGTCCGGACTCCAGAACTCAGTCCGCAGTTCGAAGTTCAACACTGAGCGGTTAGAGAAGTTGGTCTGCCACGCGCACGAACATGAAAGACAAACTAGGCGGGCTATGTGGCCTGCAAAGTTTTCGCGCTTTCAGAATCTACTTGGACTAGTTAGCCTGACAGATGAGTCAGACATCTTACCGTCTACGTTGTCCAGATAGAGACAAAGTTTACTCCCCAGCTGTTACTCGTCGCACATGTCAGGTTGGCTCGTCGCGCACACCATGAGCGCAAATGTAACGTGTGCTCAGATTTGCCAGTCTGAGAGGGTCGACAAGTTGTGGCGAGATGGCTACTATCTGAAATTAGAGGGAAAAGAGCCGCAAATCGCAAACAGAACTTGAAGGCGAGTGCGAAGGCCGCAAACGATCTCCTAGTCGATTCCCGCTCAATGACGACATAGTATCGTTTGGAACACCACGGCTATTGTGCTGCCTCGGCGGACGCGACAAAGAGTGATCGGTTGCATCGCAACAGTGACGTCGGGGGTACGACACCCGCGGAAGGAATTTGTGCCTCTCACTCGCGTCGTCTGAAGTAATGGCTTACAGCTTTATACCAGAGTACAAGAGGTAAACTCAGCTTCATGGATTTTTTAAATAATCGATTATGCATGCAAGAAGTGTTGAAATTTATATAGTCGCGGCCAATGCGTCGACAAAACTAAAGATGATGCGCTGGCGTCGCCTTGAGCCCGACGTAGTCTTCGGCTTGGTCGAAGCACGTGGGTCTTGCAGGCCTCATTTATTGGTAGCGGCCTATAACGACGGGTCTCGTGGCTGATTCCGTGTCACAGGATGAAGGATACGGACGGCGGCGAGAGGGATTTTCTGCAAGGACAGCCTGGAAGGCGATGGTATATGGACGGGGTACAGCGACAAATATCTACGGCATGAAGTCCAAATTGCCACGGCTGCAATGGGTGGAAAACTTCGACATTTCCGCTCACCCAATGGCTGACATCAGCATTCGATCTCCGAGGAAGTGTGTGAAACTTGACAATACCACCCACTTCAATTCTCTGTCCAGGGACTATTCCGCGAGAAACATGGAACGTCAACATTTCGGAAACTTTTTTGGGCATTACTTCACAGTACGTAGATGATGATCCACAGAATGATTTCTCAACTCCTTTTTCTGCAGTGGTTCAGAGTCCGAACAAGGCAACATTTTCATTGCAGATAAACGTTCAATATCGAAAAGGTCGCTCGCGACTGGGGTGTCCTTCACCTTTGTTCGATCCGTTAACCCAAAGCCATCCAGCGAGGCCCTTAGATGAATAACCTGAAGGTAGGCGAAATTACAGAACTATCACACATGTCATGCTATGTCCACTGGGAATAGAAAATATCTAAATACCCCTAATTCAGAAGCGGAATTCAGAAAACCACCTCCTCTAACAATTTATGCATCAGATAACCCAAAATTTCTCTTTTTAAATTAGCAGAAGCCCCGTCTTAACTTTTTCCTATCACAGGAAACCCCGTGATGGCCCGCGGGGAACATGGTTTCATTATAATTTACCCAGACATAATGGGTGTATTGTACTATCACATTATACCCCGTTTCCATATTGAATCAGTTATGGTATTTTTAGCATTCTCTCTATTTCTCGGAATACGACCTACGCAACAGGTGGAAGAGCCTCCTATCGTTACGTGTCGTTTTTTAGTTGCTCGCATGTTTGCTTTTGCCCCCCCCCCTCCTCCCAAACATTTTCTATAATGTATCCACCAAACCCCCACCCCCAAATTTTGGAAGGTTTCCTTAATTTCATCAACATCTTCGATGATAATTTCATTTCTATACTGAGATATTCCACTGGAGTACCCCCCTGATCTTTGAATTCCTATGATGAGATTTTCCAAATTATGTGTTCCTTGATTTAGCATACTTTTTTCGGGTTTGAATCAATTATGTGTTACTAATTGGTCGAATTCGTGGGAAATTGTACCCTTGAATTCAACGAAAGGTCCAGGTCGTATTTTCAGTGTTCTTTGATTTCGACGTCGACTGGCGACGTTCGTTTTCGTGCGCGCGCTATCCCTGACAACGTGGACGTTGGCACCGAAATTGTGCAACAGTCTGATGCGATAAGAAACATTTCCGTTGATTTGGACCACTAAGAACAGCCCGTTTTTAGACTTGTAGTAGCGTTGTCTTGCCACGTGTCAGTTGTTGTTGTAACATCATCCTTATCCACCAATCGACTGTCCACCATGGAGCGCTTCCTTCACAAGGTTTCCGTCGAAGAACGTGTGCGTCCTCTGGAGACCCAGCTTGGTTGCCCGTGTCCTCCTCGTCCTACACGTGAGAAGCGCCCAGTTGGCCATCCAAGGAAGCCCGTTCAGCTGACATTTGATGATTCGGTCTCTCCTTCCCCAACGTCCACTCCTGTAGAATCACCTCTTGCTGCATGCTCTACCAACGTGAACGACGCATCCGCATCACCGCTGTCACTGCTGGGGGTGACTGTCGCTTCCCAACCGCCGATCATCGATAAGGGAAAGCGCCCAATTGTGGAGGAGCCTTAACGGAAAAAGCGCCATGCACCATCACCAACCGGCAGCAGGCGCATGCAGCCGGGATCTCTCCGGATCTAGGAGCCGACAGAACCCTTGCCGCCAGTCAGTGACACCGACAGCGACAGCCCAGCACCATACAACAGCGGCAGTAGTAGAAGCAATAGTGAGACATCGTCGAGCACTCAGCAGGAGGACGACTCCACGAACTCAGAATGCCTCGCCATCGTGCCAACTGGCATGACGACGACAACGAGCGACAGTGGTAGCGACAATAGGCAGCGGCAGAAGCGTGGCTGCTATGTTGATTGGTTCGGTTTCGGCCATTTTCCGGCCATCTACCGAGCAGTGAAGACGCATGAAACCATGAACGGTGCACTACGTCATCTTCGACGCAGCTTCCGCACCCCAGATGGCAAGTCGGTATTCAACCGCTTGGCACCAAGTACAGTTCAGGGTTGGTTAATGCCGGGAACCAAAGTCCTCAAGGAACAGTACGCCCATGTCGCAACTTCGGCGATGAGGATTGAGCCATCTCCACCAACTAGCAAGAAGAAAAGGGCGCATGGCTCACGCGAAAAAATGGCGTGGTTGAGTAACAACCCTACAATCCGCGAGGAGATCAAAAGCGCGCTGGTGAAAGCACGAGACGCTAGCAATCCCTTGAATAGCAAGACTATTTGCCGTGAGATCAGGAAGATCATCGGCCAGCATGCACCGGAGGACCTCGCGATTCTGGGCGACCGCGCTTTTGGAAGATCTTGGGTCCGCAAGTTTGTGACCCGTGAGATGGGCTGGTGGTGGCGGGCTGGCACTACAGCGGCATAGAAAGTGCCGGAAGACTGGGAACAAAAAGTCAAAAAAAAAATATGAGGGTTGCTGCGCTGATTGCCCACCACAAGATCACTCCTGCGTTTGTGATCAACGTCGATCACACCGCCATCCAGTTGTTCCCAGTCGCGGACCACACCTACGCCCCAAAGGGTACCGACGATGTTTCCATCATCGGCCTCGATGATAAACATGCGATAACCGTGCTACTGACACCGTCGTTCGCAGGTGAAATGCTCCCTCTGCAGCTCATCTATGTAGGCAAGTCAAAGCGCTGTCTATCGAAAGGTGTGCATGCGCGGGTGTTGGTTGATGCAGGCTGGCAACCGACGCACACGCCCAACCACTATGCCAATGCCGAAACGACGATGTAGTGGGTTTGCGGAATTGTTCAGCCGTACTACGAGGCCAAGTGTCGTGCATACGGCATGGTATTGGACGTCCACACATGCTGCTCTTTTTTTATGCATGGCACCCGCACTAGAGTGCAACATTCCGCCTATGGCTCGGTAGCAACTATCCCCACATGCACCCGGTCTACATCCCTGTAGGATGCACTCCAAAAGCACAGCCAGCAGATGTGGGCATCATCTCTCCTCCAAAAAAGACCGTCGAGGAGCACTTTGAAATGTGGGCTGCCGACAAGACGAGATAGGGGGACATGCTCTCTTTGGGCATGTGCATTGTTAAAGAGGAGTCGTGCAAGTGGTTTTACCTAGCATGGCAGCATCTTGATGCAAGCTCTGACATTGTCCGTAAGGCATGGGTGCGCGTAGGGTTTTCCCGTGTTTTCCAGTTTGATTTCCAGCGGCATGCGAATAGCATGTATGGACACGTCATGCTGGAGGACGAGGGTGTGGAGGAGGAGGACGAGGTTGTGTAACTTGTGCCCAGTTTCACTCCTTCTCAATGTGTACTTCAACTTCCATTTTCTCTCTCGTTCTATTTTACATGCAATTTGTCGTGTTTTTACCTTGTCTTGCTATGGAGCACACGATCAGCCACAACCAATAAATGTAAGAAAAGCACACTTGACTATCACTACCAATGAATCGCATATATTTTGAAGTGACGGGACTTGAACTTCACGGGACTGAACTAGACTAAAACAATGAGCCAAGCCTACTTGTCACAAAACAAATTTTGTATGTGCACCCTGGAATTCGACGAAATGGAAAAATAAATAGTGATCCATTAAATTTGTTCAATGAAATATCGTATCCAGTTTGATCAAGAAAAAAACATTAAATTAGAATTCAAAGATCAGGGGGGTAAAATGGAGACGTCTTTTCAATGACCATGTACCCGACGGGGTACCTCCTTCCTGACACTCCGGCTGCAAGGCCTCCTTAGATGGAAGTTTTGAAGTCGTGGCCTATAGAGAAGACAAATCAAAACATTGGGCAAATTTGTTTCAGAATCCTTCGAATGGTATGGAAAGCGTTATCGAACATCCGGAACGGGATACCTCGTAATGTTGCCGCCACTGAAATTCCACTGCCAGAGAGACCAGTCACAGCTACTACGAAAGTATCTCGCAATGAAGGCTAATTTGGGTGAGGGCGGGTCTGAGTGGGGCCGGATTCGATTGTGGAATTCTCTCGGACACTGGCCTTAATCATCGTTTCTTAGGACTTGGTAATCTGCAAATTGCTCGCTGCGTATCTCTTTTTCTTTACCCCGGTCAAAAGACCGTGCATACCGGTCAGGTCCAGATGTGTTTCAGTTCGGTGGCGGACATGCATGAGCATTCAACGATTGACTAGCCACGTCGATTTATGAATAGGACTCCTGCTGAGCCGGTACCAATCGGCAATTGCTTCTCCTTGTGTAACTCTCAAAATTTGTTTGAACAAGAGTCCGGAAAACACGTCCAGATGTAGCAGTATCTAGGGCCGGGAAACAACACCTACACGACTAATGAGTAGACAGCCCCGCGGACAGCACGAGCACCAACGATGGTTGAACTAGCCGAGCAATAGAACGCAACCATACAGCCGCATGCTTTACATCGTGGCTGTAGAGGGGCATCTGGCGGCGACAGATTCGGTTGGAAACCCATGGCGGTGAGGTGGAGTCGCAATTTCGCCCACCCACCATGTGACATCAGCATTCGACTGTCCCGGAACGTTTGCCGTCTGCATGTGGGTGAGTACCCACTGCTTCGTTCTCACTCGTCGGTGTCCGGTGTCGGTTTTCAACAGCTCCTCATTCGAGATTACACTTGTCATCGATAGATACACCTATACTTCGATGACAAGTGTCGAGTGATTTGTGACATATGTTATATCGAAAATGAGAATGGGGCATATTTTGGATCCTCCCCACTCGATTTGAGCAATGTGTGTGAGTTTACGCCATGATTGGCTGCTTCAAGGAGCTCCACAAATAAGTCATGGGGCTTCGAGAATATCAAGGCGCGGTTTTATAAAGATCCAGCGCCTGCAAGCAGTCGAAAAACCAATATAAAGGTACCTTCATAGTGCAGGGAACTTATGTCTACCCTTCTGTAAAGTGGTCGAAGTCGTTGAAACCTTTTGGAGCGAAACACCTAAGGTTGGGGCAGGTGGCCAAAATGCCCTCATCTGATCAACAAAAAAACCCTGAGGTTGTCACACAGTGGGCCATCACTGTAAGGAAAAAATGCAAACACACTAAGTCTTGAGACTCGTGTATGTCAGGGACATAACACTTCCAACCCCGCTCTGGTTGCGACGTCTCGGTGCGTTAGCAGACGTAGGCTGCCGACGATCGTAGTACCTTTTGATCAGGTGATCAACGTCGACGAGGTTGTCGTAAGACTCATATTTATTCTACGCGGCGTCGTATTTGTGCCACTTGACCGCATACTAAGCCGTTTTTCCACGGCGTCGATGTTCGCAGGTGTCTTCAATCATGTGCGCTGCTTTCCCATCCACTTGTACAAGAGGTAGAGGTGCGGCGTCTCTGCTTGGGAAGTTTGTACGAAGGTCTTAGTAGTGATTGAGCTTACTGGTGTGGAAGATGTGATGAATCGCCATACTATCAGGTAGGAAAAGTCAAGCAACGAAAGGCGCTTGCATTCGCTCAATCTCCAACGGTCCCAACCACCGCTGCTTGCGTTTTGCAAAGTCCTGTCCTTGGGGTTTGATGTTCACTAAGCTCGGGAGGACGTGATTCCTATCGTTGAACACGTCGGCGGTGCAACATCGGTCGACCGCACGCTTTGTGGCTGCTTGTGTATTTTGCAAGGGTCTGTCATGTTTCCTCTCATACGCTTGAGACGTCCTTGTAGTGGATCTCAACCGCGGTGATGTTGCTCTGACTTTGTAATCCAGCCGATGAGGCATGAAGGTTGTCGTGTACCACTTCCAAAGCAAATTTACCAGCTGTGATGGAAGTGGTGGAGTTGTGTATGAGTTTAGTGGTCAGCGGCTTGGCCGCCCAATTGGTGCCACGCAACTAGCATGTTTCGCGGAGGAGTTTTTTTAGCATTTGATTGGTCCGCTCTACCTGTCCGTCAATTCAAGGATGGGACGCCGTTGATAGCTGGATCCGACGACAATAACACATCATCAGTTTTCGCCAAAACCAACTATTGAAGTAAGCGCTCCGCCATCTCATATGAAAACAACCATGTTGTTCGTTCCGCGACGACGGTGGTCTTCCTTTGGATGAAATTCAACAATCCGTGAAATGTGTCCACCACAACGAGGATGGCGTTATAACCCTTGGGAGTGGCGAGCAACACTGTCATGTAGTTCATGCTAATATAGGCACAATATTCCATCGGAACGAGTAGGGTTTGGAGTGGACCAAATGGCCTTGTGCAGCGAGACATTCTTCTTTGATAAATGTCGCACGATTTGTAGAAGGCCGACATGTTGATCCTTATCTTGTCCCGCAGTAAGTACCTCGCTAGCTTCTTGACGGTCTCATCCTTGGCAAAATGTCCACCTGGACCGATTTTGTGGCAGTCTTCCAATGGCATTCTCTGTAGCTCCTTGCTTGGTAGAACGACTACTTGGCAAATACATCATCATCGCCAATAGGGTTAATCAAACCAAAACTTGTCTTCCTTTACCCGCCAAACTCCTTGCAACCATTTGCGAACAGCCGCACAAGGTACGGGTCTCGTCCATGGACAATGTGTTAATATTAGCCATCAATTCAGGTTGTTCATTAAGCGCATCAACCGGACTGGTTTTCGCGGCCAATACTTAATGTTGTAGTCGAAGTTGGACTCGAGAAACTCCATCCATCTTGTCTGTTGCCGTCTTGGATTTAGCCAAGTTTTGAGTTGTTTTAGGGCCTGATGGTTGGTGCGGATGATGTATCGTCGACGTTCGAGGTAGCACCACCATGTCTTGAACACATGTACGACCGCTAGCATTTCTTTCTCATATACTAAGTCATTGATTTCTGGTCCACGTTGTTTTCTCGACATATACACAACCGGTTGTTCTCCACCCGCCGAGAATGACCCTAATGGCTCAATCTGATCCACCAGTGGCCATATTGCAGGCCACGGTTGGATCTACCAATCATAAGGGCAGTGTTGAGATAAGAGGGAAGTACTGAAATTTGATCGCATTCTTTTACAATCGATGGTTGCAGTTGTAAGAGTCCAAAAATACTTGGAATTCTTTAGCATTTGTAGGAATCGGCAAACAAGCCACCGCCTCCACCTTTTTTTGGTCCATGGTGATTCGTCCGTTGACAACGATGTGGCCCAAAAACATGATGGAACGGTAACCAAAGTTGTACTTCGAGAGTCCTAAGTATTTTTCTCTCTGTAAGACAGGGAGCAATCAATAAATTTCCATTCTGCTCATTCGGAATGCGGTTGTACATCGCGATGTCGTTGAGGTACACGACGACAAAGTCGTCGAGGCATGGGCGTACTATCCTCTTCAACGTAACCACGAATATTGCAGGAGCATTTGTGAGTCCAAATGGCATGAACTTAAACTCAAGATTTTCGTATCTGGTGTGGAATGTTGTCTTCTCGATGTCCATATTGTTGCGCGGATCTGATGACAGCTACTGTTCAAGGCGTTTTTTTGGTGAAGATTCGTGCCCCACGGAATTGGCCGAAACATTCGTGTGCTCGTGGAAGAAGGTCCATGCACATCCCCATTTTCATGGTTTTATTTTTTCACAAATAGCAAAGGTGCCGTGTACTGTTACATGGAATGTCTGGTGAATCCCCGATTGAGCATCTTGTGCAACTGCTTCTAAAGTTCGGTAGGCTCATCCAAAGGGTCCCCTTCATTTTCAGCC
This sequence comes from Penium margaritaceum, assembly GCA_023375785.1. NCBI lineage: Eukaryota > Viridiplantae > Streptophyta > Zygnematophyceae > Desmidiales > Peniaceae > Penium > Penium margaritaceum. Next base: position 155,507 of record SZWC01004522.1, on the reverse strand, counting down.
TGCTGCTCGGCTACAAGTCTATCTGATGGTCAAAATTCTACTGTGGAGGTAGCTCCCGAGGTTTTTCATGGGGAGAACTCACTTTGAACTCCTCGACGAGTGTTATAGAGTCCACTGGTACTGCTGCTAAGCTCGCACATTTTGAAGTCATTGTTGTCATCTGGACAACTGAAATTTCTTCCACTTCCCCTTCTTCAACATGGACTAGCCACAAATCAGCTCCATTTCAGGTTCTTCTCGGCCATGTGCAGAGGTATCGGTTTGTGTTTCATGGCTTGTACAACCTCCTCTGCTACTTCCACCTCTATTGCCTCCTGTAACCGCCATTGTGTCGTGGGTCGCTCGCCCAGAAGTAGATGTCATTTTATGCTAACGACGCTGTCATAGACCGATCCACTACTCGAGTCCATTTCCGGATTGTGCCGGAACAGGATGTCTTCCTGCAAGATGATTTTGTGGTCACCCATTGGGCAAGTCGTAGAAACCGTAACATCATCCAAATCTCCGATTTGTAGCCTAAGTGGTTCGCGAAGTCGACGGATCTACAGTCCTCCGTCAACAAGTTTTCCTTCAAGCACTCCTGGGTTGGCTTGCATTCTTTGGTGCGTTGGAAATAATGCAATGTGTACTACATATTGCATGTGTTTCTTGAGGCCTCCACTTAACTTGGGAGCATCGGAGTGCCGAGGGGCTCCATGCTGGCTCATAGGGGCTGGTACATATGAAAGCCTAGGGGTTGTTCTAAGCATGCCAATCCGACTCAAAGACTTTGTACATTGTATCGTACTCATCTATAAATTTGAATGACGCATTCCTTGTCCAAATCGCCTTGTATTTCAAGAATTTCCCTACACACGTTCATTCAATCCCACAAGTCGTTCATAATGCAGCTTGATGCGAACGCCGTCGGGAGAGTCGCATGACGGGATTTCGGTCAAAAGCAGCGGCCTTGCTACCAAGATATTGTTGTGCAGTATCTTAATGGTTGGCTTGAAATGTCAAGGGATCAAGGATGGAAGGTTTATTCCAAGGACTTGACGTGTGATCGTCACTCCGGGTGCCCCTTGGGTCATAGTAGTACAAATGAAGTCATCCCATGTTTCCGGTCACGTGAGAGAGTCATGCCATATCGGATCAATCTACTCAAGAGGAAGTATGCTTGCAGTCATTGATGTGAGAGCGGTCGCATGAGCCGTTGATATGGAACCTCTTGTCTCTTGCTATTGTTGGATGGTCTTCATGATAAACCACCAATTTAATACCGTGCCACGCAAAATCAAGGCCGTGAAGTCAACTTTTGCGTTGTCTTTGTTGACCCCAGAATAGGTGAAGTTCACCTTTAAACTCGTCAGCCACATCATGACCATCGTGCCTTAAAGTTTGCGAGGTCGAACGGCTCGAGGACTGCCGGTGAAATCTTGGTTCACTAGAGAGATGTGAAAGTTCCTCGGGGCACACTGCTTCGCGCGCACAAGAAATCCAAAGCTCCTCTGTCGCCATTTTGAGTTGTTGGAGCATATGGGTGACAAGGCTCTCAGTTCCCGATAGCTTATGGTTTGAAACTTCATTGATTCGTGCTTGTCAGCTAGTGCCTCCCATCATGGCAGGTGTCAACCTGACGGGCAGTGACAGAGGCAAAGGGTTCGCCAAGCCCGAGGGGCCTGTCACCAGGTTGGCTGTCGGGTTCATTGGTGTTGTGTCATTTGTCGCAAATGTTGTTGCTACTATCCGGTTCATTTAGAGTGCATCGGTGTTTGCATGTGGCTGCTTCTCTGCCACACAAGTATTTGCCGAAGACTGTTGCTCGTCCTCCGTTGCACGCACTCTGTTCACTGTTGTCATCTTTAAATCTACAATCTTCTACGGGGTTTTAACCCCGTGGTTCAAGTGTCTGTTGTCCCATCAGCGCTGTTATACCCCGATACCAAGTGTTACACCGAGCGGAATGTAGATGGTTCACAAGGGTGAGGTATAGGACAAAAGATGATTTGAGGATTAGGGAAAAATGAATAAATTATATCAAGTAGTATGTTGACTTCGGTGACAAGTGTTGAGTGACTTGAGCGCATATATACAATGTAGAGAATGGGTTATATGTTTGTTCCTCAGTGCTAGAGCCGAGTGACACATTTGAGGTCGCGCCATTAGTGGCTGCTTCTGGAAGCTCTGTCGAGTTGTCCGGGAGCCTCAAGATTATCAGACAAGAAGGTTATCAAGGTTGTCAGAAGCTCCCGCATCAAAATGACACTTTTATAGACAATACAAGAAGGTTATCAAGGTTTTCAGAAGCTTCTACAACAAAGCATCGTAGGTCAGGGAAGGTGGTCAAAATGCCCTCGTCTGGTCGGGGTAAAAATAATGGGGTCGACGTAACGATGGGCCGTGAGTGTAAGAACAAAAATGCACACTCATTTAGTTTAGGAACTTGCGTACATCAGGGACTTGTGTAACGCCTCCAAAGATAGCATACATAACTGGATGAATGAAGCAACGAACATGCCAAAATTGACCCCTGTAAGGTAGTGTAGTGCAAGGTGTGCCATGTGGCTCGAACGTGGGTCGTGGCCTGTGGGCGACGGATGGGATGAGTTGAGGGTCGGAGACCCTCAACTACCGCAGTTTTGGCCCAGTGTGCCAAGCTTCCCATCAGTTTGTTACATTTGGTATCAGAGCGCCGGGGTTCGACACCCATTGTGGAAACCGGGGGCGGGTCCATTCCTTTGTGGGAGGAATGTAGCGCAAGGTGTGCCACGTGGCTCGAACGTGGGTCCTGGCCTGTGGGCGATGGATGGGATGAGTCGAGGGTCAGAGACCCTCAACTACCGCGGTTTGGGCCCAATGGGCCAAGCTTCCCATCCGTTTGTTGCAAGTAGCATGCAATAATTACACCCTGTAGAAATGTCCTCCCACCAAGTAGCATGCCAAAATGGCACCCTACTTTATGTGATGCCAAGTCATCCGCCAAGTTTAAATTTGATTGTTGGCATATCTATTTTCTCATCCAATTTTTCTCTCGTTAAGAAGAAGTAGTATTTGTAATAAAATTTATGTTTGCATTAACTTCTGTTATGGTGGAATAATACCCTGATGAGTGGATGCAATCCATTCCTCTCCCTATCCTTGCATTGAAGGCCTCCAACTCCTAGTTTATGGAAGGGGACTACGTTGGCGTGTATATCTTTCATGCCGTTTTCACACCTAGTGAATCCCCAAAAGGGGCAACATCCCTTGATGTGAGGGATTTCTTCCTTTTTGTTCCATTGGTCATAACATTTAAAACAGAATGAACAAGAATCCATGCCCCTACTCGTTGAAAAATGACAGGGGGTGGGGACGGGGGACGATTTCAATACAAGTAAAACGAGGGAATGCAGTTCAACCATGTTCCATGGTCCTAAGTTACCAAACACATAATGCACATACATTGATTATTTAAGTACATGTTACACACTGGCAGCGAGAGATAATTTGGTTAGTAAAATAGACAGGAGGCCAATAGTTGTAGATATGGCAAACAATCCAGCATTGACTACGATGGGATGTTTTTGCATGCTATTTAGCTAGGGGCCATTTATGCAAGATGCCATTTTTGTGTGCTACCCAACTGGGTGCCCATTTCTGCTTGCTCACTACGACAAGTGGCCACTCTTACATGCTACCTTTGGGGGAGGGGTCACATTTGTGTGCTCGCAAATGGGGGACACCATTTTTATGTGCTAGTGTAAAAAGGGTGTTGATATTGCATTTTTCTCCTCTTCATTGGACACGGCTCGGAAATGGTGAGTTGGAAATGAGCCTCCGTCCACACAAATGTAATGTCAGCAAAAAATAAAACAATTTATCATGGCCGTGCCTGGGAACATGTAAATAGGCTTTGGTAACTAATGTTACTCATGTTTTGAGATGCCTTTTGGGACAATCTGCACTGAAATGCTTGCTAAATTGCATATTTGAAAGTCAAAATGGTGTTTGAAACGTGTAAACCACCTTCTCTGGTGGATGAATTGTCTTTCCCTCTTTGTATTACGTCTTAAGTTTGAGGGAAACTTTATGTTGACATTTCAAAGATGACATGCCTGAATTTCCACTGCCTATTTACACGTTCCCATGCATGGCCCATATGATCGAGGGCTCCAAGGTGACAAAGTATCGGAAACTGTAGTTACATAAAATGATGTGACTTTGCCAAATTTGGGAGCCATCACGCTTCTCAGGGAACAATGGGTGAGGATGGGAATTGGATTGCTTGGTTGATGTGTTGAGTGAATCTCCTAGCTAAACCAAACCTCTGTGTAGACCAAGGTTGACCGCCCGCATCATGTTGTCTTGCAGTAAAGGTGTTGCCGTAAGTGGTTTTTTCGTTTGAACAGATGTTTTTGACCCGAAACACACTATGTGAGTGAAAATGGTTGTGGCGCGGGCTTGAATGGGTCCTATGGGCAGTTGGTTGGGACGGGTTCAGGATTGGGACCCTCAATCTGTGCTCCTTTGGCCCAACAATTCAAGCTTCCGGCCCAAATCATTTTTTGGCATCAAAGCACCATTGTCTGAGGCACTCTCAGGATGTCAATAACAACTCAATCCTAGGTGGGCAGAGTCTAACGCACGCTAGCCTATCCACATGGCTTGAACGGGTTCCTGACGTATGGACGGTTAGATGGGATAGGTTGTGTGACATCCCAAACATACACAATTCCCTAAACCTTAAGTGAACATTTTTATCCTTACATTTTTTGGTCCACTGAGCATCGACCTCATGATTTTTACATCGTTCGGCTGAGGGCATTCTGCCCACCTGTCCCGATCAATGGTGTTCCATACCCAAAAGGTTCTAACACATTCAACTACTTTCTACAAGGCTCAACAGAACTATCGCAAACCATATCGATGTTCCAACGAGAATAGTTGACTTCTCAACGGTGCTATAATTCTATAGAAGTCCACATTGATGTCCTCAAAACTCCTCAACTTCTTGGTGGAGTTTCTCAAAGCGACCACGCAAGTTACGACATCATGCATGTCAATCGACTCGAGCACCCGAGACCCAGCATGTGCCTCATTATGTCTCTTGCAAGTATATGTATACGCTCGACATATGTGGTACTTCTCATGAAAATACACTTGCTACAAGTGTCCAGAATATGTTAATCGTCTTCCTCTTTGAACGTCATCCCCGTTGTCCATCCATGTTATACTTAGTATAAGAGTGTAGTAGCATAAAAGGGACAGCCAACATATCAACTACAAGGCAAAAACCTTGCATGAGTCTTCAGCACATCTCCATCATTCAGAATTCACGGACCTTGTGACGGAATCAATGAATGGAACGAGCACACCTGGAAATCAGCAATTGTAATCGGCAAAGAATCATGTTATGGAGGACCAGCAACACGTGTTCAGCAATGCTCTCCAACCAAACCAGGTAGCAGTGGAAACTTTGTAGTGAATGGTGTAGCATCCACAACCCCAAGGGCCAACCTGGTTACTGACCACTCGGGCTTAGTGAATCCTTTGTCTTGGCCGCTGCCCACGGTCAACACGTGGCACAATGGGAGGGACCGGCCAAAAGGACCCCATTAATATAGAATTGTACAAGAAGCTTTTGGTACTTGAGACCCTTGATACCCATATGCCCCAACAACTAAACGTAGCGACGGAGGAGGTTCCGAATGTGATGTGTGCACGGAGCTATACTCATTGAGATGATACAATGTACCGGCACTTTGAGAGGCGTTCAATTTTGAAAAATCCAAACGACCAATGGTTTTGATGTTTCTTGCGAGTTTGAATATGTACTTTGCCAATGACAGGGTCAACAACACTATATTGGAAGATTACCTCTCTGTCTCGGTTTTGCTTGGCACGACTTCAAGTTAGTGGTCCTATCGAAAAGCCATCAAATGGCAAAAGGAGACTGGTGGAGCTGGACCACAAGCTTGTGCAACCAATCTCACATCGCCAAACAGGCGTTCTACCTCTCAAGCAAATGAATCTCACATGGCATGACTCACTAACTCTATAAAAAATCTAGATGGGCTTAACGTGTGCCATGCACACAGGCTTTGGAAAAATGAACGAGGGGTTTGACACACCGTACAAGCTTGAACAGATAGCTCAACAATAGAGTGTGGAAAAGTATACGCAGAGATTATAGAAAAATACCACTAGAAGTTACGTCGTCCCTGCTTAATTCTGTTTCTATTATAATGACGACCTCAAGCACAACATCAGGCAAATAATCACCATATTAAGCATTGAAAGAGTCCTTTTTCAATTCATTGCAAAAGCTAATCGTATTGAAAATACCAACTAGAGTGCTATGGTGTTGGAATCCATCATCTAGCGACCATAAGACCACAATTCCTATTGTGGAAGCACAAGGTCACAATCGACAAAAACCTTGTCTTCGATGGAGATTGAAACCATTGATCAGTGCAATCAACGACTGTGTTGGACTTGTTGGAATTCCACGTACATCTTACCCCACTCTCGGAAACGGTAGCAATGGGCCAAAGAGGGAGGAAGTCACAAAGAAAAAAACAAAGTGTTAGGAAATGGCAAAGGGCAGGAGTAGAAGACAAACCTCCTGTTCGGTCCGAGAAGCTTGCACCAGCCTATCACAACAGCCCACATTTCCACAAACAAGGGTTCTTACGATTGCAGAGTTTAACAGAGGATACAAGGACGACCAACCCGTAATACTGCTACGATTACAACCAAGGACTCCTAAAAGTCGTAGAATGGTACGGGCACTATTGGATGGATGAGCTGCTCACAACTTTGTAAGCAATAGCATGCTTCGATGTATGGGTGTATAGACAAAACCAGGGTTGTTTGAAGGATAATCTACTGATAGAAGATTGCAAAGTTTTTGACTTTGTTAATAATTCTGACAACAAATTGGAGTTCTGCACGAGGTAACTATCGGGAGGATTTGTCTAATGAGTGAAGATAAAATCATACTCTGACAAGGACTGTACTCACATAGCCTAAGAATTGTCTAGAGGAGCAGAGATATCTAAGTCAGCATTAACGGCAAGAGACGGCACCTTCCTTTGATCACCAAACCATAACGCCTATGACGATTACCGAAAGCATCAGAGGTAGAAGCAATAGCAAAAGTTGCAGCAATAGCAGTATGTAATCAGATATCACAGTACGTGGCCAATGGATTCCGTTGACACTGAATATAAGCGTGGTTTGTCCACGTGAAATTTGGGGAAGCAGAAGAAGTCAGAGCAGTAGTTGCGACAGCATTGACCTCAACACATGACAAGGTCTCAAGCTTCTCAAAGGCTTTTGCATCCCTCGTCGAGGAGTTTCAAGTGGTTCTTCCTCACAAACTTCCCCGAGAGTTACCTCCACAACAAGGTGTCGATCACTAGATAGACCTGAAGCTGGGATTCAGTCTGAAAATGTAGGGGAAGCTTCCCCTGTGTGGGGTTTGATGGATGGTATCAGACAAAAATCTGGTACCATGAGCTGGCCGAACTAGAAAAGATGCTAGACAAAATGCTCCGGTAAGGGTTCAGACCGTCCTCAACTCCTATGTGATAGCTGAACTTCTCATGAAAAGGGAACGCGTGAGATGTAGGTGTGTTTGGATTTTGGAGCTTTGAGTGACATCACCATCGTGGTTGCTGTTTTCTTCCTTGAGCAGATGACGTTCCATGGCAGATACGGGAAATGTATCTTCACGATAACGGCGTTTGGACTCGAAATTTCCCTACATATTCATGGCGACATAAACAACACTTTTTTTAATGTACCTCAACAAGTCTACCATTGTGTATCCTAATACCATCGTGATGTACAACCACATTCAAGAGGAGCATAATGAAAATATTCTACCAGAAAACTATTAAAGTACGCTGTCAAACACTGCTTGATCAAGTCTGTGGGCCACATCATTCATGGCTGATGGATGAGCATGAACCCGAAAAGTCGAGGTGGTGGCTGACTGGCCGACATTCACCAATGTTAAGGACGTGTAAGTGCTCGTTAAAATCTGCAACCAATGCCGCTGATTGTCAAAGGAATACATACGGGTGCCTGCGTCACTCATAAAAGTACCGAGTGGGGTTTGTTAGATTTTGCACGACCACAAAAAAGGCTAGATAGACCTTGCTGCCATGCCAAGACCTTGGTGTGCCAAGCCTGCCTTGTACTAAACGTAAAAAGCAAAGTGCGGAAGCTAGTTTTTTGGGAGTCTGTGATTGTATTAGGAATATACAAAGTACATGTATAGCAGCTCTATGTACAAGTCTCACAGCAGCATATGTACAACAAAGCTCTGACTCAGGTCCTCGCCCAAAATGAGCGCAATGTCCTGCCAGGCGTCCAGCCGTGTAGCAAGAGTCTTCGCGTGTCTTATTGGATGGCATGCCTTCAGAAAGTCAGGGCGCCTCCTAGCCAAGTTGGCAGTGTTGCTATGCTCACTGGGTCGACGGAGGTGATCTTCAGTAGATGGCAGACTTGCAGAGTTGATGGCGGTAGTAGTCAATGAGTGGACGTGCGTGCAAGCTGGTCAAGAGCCTCTGCAGGTTGAAATAGAGTCCACTCCTTTAGTACAGGAAGCTGCAGGAACTTCTAGAGAACCTCGACTTCCAACCATCTGCCAAGGACGTCTGTCTCTTTCTTCACCGACCCGCACCCGACGCTCACCCAGACTGCTATGCCCTTGTGAACATGGATGAAATCTCATCATTGGCCCATCTGCATAGTTCATCAATGAAACGGCTACAGAAATGGCCAAAGAGGTGAACATCACACTCATGCAGTCCTTCAAGTTTTACCTCGGCATGAACATTAAGCACAACCACGACTTGCGTATCTTGGAGCTGAGCCAAGAGGCCTACTGCACAAAGGTCTCTGAACGCTTTGATGTACCCGATTGAAGTGTACCAACACCCTTAACCCAGCAGCAGTTGATGCATCAGGGACAAAGGGGGAGGAGTGAAACCAACTAATGCAGTAGAGTGGGGTCACTCATGCATGTTGCAAGTTGCACTCGACAGGACCATACGTTGTGGGGAACCTTGCATGTGGGAACGAGACCTACACACTGCAGGCTTGTAAGGAGCTCGATCGAGCCCTTATGTACTTGAGCGCCACAAAAGACGCAACAGTACGCTTTGGCACCTCGACGGACCTGGAGCTCAAGTGCTTCGTTGATGCAGATTTCAGAGGCACGGAGGAGGACCGGCGGAGCACTACCGACTTCGTGTGCCTTCTCTCGAGAGCTGAAGTCTCCTGATCAAGCAAGCGGCAGAACATCATCACACTCAACTGTGCCAAAGCTGATTATGTTGTAGCAACATCAGCCGCACAAGAGGTGACCTGTCTATGAAACCTCCTTGGCAACATCAGATTTGGGCAAGAGAAGCCCAATAAAATCTACGTCGACAACAAGTCCGTGATCAACCTCGCAAAGTCCACCAAATTCCAAGGACGCACGAAACACATTGACATACGCGGCCACTAGATCCGGTCAAAGGTCGTTGATGGTACTGTGCGACTCGTACATGTGCCTGGTTCTGAGCACGCAACGGAATTCCTAACCAAGACAGTTCCAAAAGACATCTTCAATCGATGCGCTGTCAAGTGCAGACTCACCTCAAACGTGATCTCGTTATACCGGCAAAACCACACCAAGCTCTTCGGCACACGGAAATCAAAGACTCGCACCCTCACCATGACGGTGAAAACCAGTGGCGACCTACTCAAGTGCTTCATGGTGTATGGAGCATGCGGAGTACCACATGCAGCTGACAGGGAGAGAGGGGAAAAGGAGCATGTCGTCACTAACACTCAAGCTCCACAAGTCAAATTCACGTCGTCTCTTGCATCCCAACCGCTATACGACAACAATGCAAATCTAGAGTGCAGCACAGCACAAGGCTGCAAGTATCAGATTTCAGAGTTTGCTGGTGAGGAACCTGGAAAACTACCCAAATCTAAACTTTTCGATGCGCCGATTATCGGCACATAAAAAAAGAGGTTATTGATCAACTTCGGTGCTTTCATAGACTTTGACGGCGTTCAAACCACAGGCTTGCAGCTCTTTGTCCACAAAGGAGCAGCCGGTTGCAGCAGGAAATCTATCATCCACAACCTCAAAATCAACATCTTTCGCAAGCAGCAGCATCTAGAAAATTTTTGGTGAAAGTTTTGTGAGAGCAAGTTTCATCGAAGCAGGTTTAACAAAAAACTTCTGCTAACCAATCTGCTACCGCTGCTAGTCGTCATGCGAGATGGCGATGTCAACAGGAGCCCGCGACTTCGTCACGTGACAAAGCCGGGACGCTGCCGCCGTACGGCGGCTTTAGAACACGACCGCGGGCTCGCGATCCAAACTCGCTCGCTCGTGCGAGCGACATCTTGCTCGCGGGAGTGAGTGAGGTGGGTGGACACAGCCCCGCGGTGTTCCGATCCGGAAGCCGCGAGGTCACGGCCTCCAAAAGTGCGTTAAGAAAAGACAAAAAAAGACAAACAGGACTTCCGACGCTTGCGCAGCAAAGCAAACCAGCTGAGGGGGCACGGAACCGACGGCAGCTTACCTCGCAACGTCGAGCCCTCGACCACTGAAAGCCATGAGCACAGCCACCGACTACCAGCTTACTGTCGCCCCGGCCAATGGAAATGGTCAAGTTTGAGGCCGTGGAGCAGGATGCATGAGGGAGCTAGAGCAAGGTGGTAGAAATCAAAGTTGGGTAGTTCCACTCGGAACTATGTCACCGACGAGCAGCTCGCCTCTCGGGAGTCCAAGTCCAGCCGCTATAACGACATCCACCACTACACGACCAATTGGCGGAGCAACAGGACAAAAAACAGCTGTCGGTTGAAGAGATAACTGCACTGGATTTATGCTATAGGCTGGCACAGTCGATTCTTGATTTGGAGGTTCTTACAAGAATTTGCAGATTTTTTCTTTGATTTGTCGGGAGAATTCCTCTTGTGAATCTTCCACTGTACAGGCTAGTTGATTACTGGGTTAGTCTCCCGAGTGTTGTGTTCACGACTGGGGAGTGTACATAACTACATTGGAAAGTCCAAGAGAGGAGTGACCACCTCGGTTTTCTCACCTACGTTGGACAACTCAACAACTGCCTCAGACGAGGCAGGTTGGAGGATTCAACCCTACGAGGTGTGCGCATGGCATTTTGCGGGGAGCACCGAGGTCGTCTTAGCCAAGTACACGACCTCGTCAATGAATTACTACATCATCAGTGTGTCGTCTAATGTTGGACGATGCTTTACTGCATTAGCAGGTGGTGTCGTTGAGACTACCACCTACAAGGGAGCAGAAGGGACTAGACTCCCCCAAGAGTAGCAGTATTAAAGAGGGGCTGGTAGCCGTCACATCTTATCCCAGCAATCAGTGAGTATCATAAACACAGTTGTATCCATCCCTCCATGTAGGAAGGCGTTCTTGATGTCAAGCTGTTACACAACGTAGTCTTTAACTGTTGCGATGGCAAGGGTGATGCGTGCTGTCGTGTATCGGCTTACAGGCACATAGGTCTGAAAGAATTCCTTTCCTTCCACCTGTGTAAAGCCTTTTGCAATAATTCGGGCTTTGACTTGTCAATGCTCCCGTCAGCCTTGGTCTTGATGTGAAAAACCCACTTCACCCTAATAGGCCGTGCATGCGATGGTAGTTCAGTGAGTTCCCACGTTCCCTGATCTATCAGACTGTTGTATTATGTATCAAGTGCTGTTTCCACTATGCTACATGCTCACCACTTAGAGCTTCTTGTAATGTCTCTGGCTCCGGTGGGAGTTTCTTCAAAGGGCGTGAAACAAGTGCAGCAAGGTGTGTCGTGGAAAATTCAGCAAGGACGACTTCTTCCTCCTTGAACACTGAGCACGCATTTATGGCAAGGTTGTGCTCCTCCTTATCATCTCCTTGCATTTGCTCCATTTGTTGTTGCAGGAGGCGTGTGCAGCATCGATTGTCCAAAGTGAGTGGAGGCTGAATTTTCCTTGACGGTTGCGAACCATCTTGCACACCCACCGTCTTCGCTTCATCATGCCGTACATCAACCGACTCATCGTCCAGGGTGGTGCTTTCAAGGTGGTGAGTGTTGAAGGGCACTCGCGCGCACACCACCTCATTATCCGCCACATCCAGGTAAAAAAGGGTGAGTGGATATGTGGCCAATTCTCCTTCTGATTTTGCAAGGGATTCAATATAGGAGTCGTAGAAAGTCTGTAGAAGATCTTGGGCCATTTTCTGCTTGGCCTCCCATGCTGTGCGTGTCATAGTCTCAAAACATATGGCATCGCGGCTGATAATGGTCCATCGTGGATGGTTCTGATGAACTCCCATCCTTTCATGTTGGATGCTTGTCCCATGAACAAGCCCCAAGACGCCTTGTCAGTCACCTTCCTCTTTTGCTCCTTTGGCACGTGAACAAGTGCCATGCGGCCAAACGTCTGCAACCCTTTGATGTCTGGCTTATCACCATGCCATGCCTGAAATGGAGTTATTTCAAGGAGTGCTGCGTGTGGTAGACGGTTGTGTACCCAAACGGCTTGCTTGAGCGCATATGGCCACCACCTGGTTTCAAGCTGTGCGCCAAGGAGCATTGACTTGAGCGTCTCTTGCATCGTGCGATTTACACGTTCAGCGACACCATTCTACTGCAGTGTGTAGGGCACTGAAAACTTCTGCACAATGACCATGTCTTCGAGACGAGACATGAACTCAGTGCTGTTAAACTCTCCAACATTTTCAGAGCGTAGGACTTGCTGCTTCCCGTTGATCTGTCTCTCCGCCATGGCCAGCCACTTGAAGAAGTGCGTTGATGCTTCATTGCGTGTCTTGAGGGTGTAGCACCAAGTGAAGTGAGTCGCGTCATTGATGAAAAGCAGGAGGTACCGATGACCTCAGTTCATTTCCTCTAGTGGAAGTGGTCCACAAATTTTTGTGTAGACCAAGTTGAGTTTGTCAGCAACATCGTACTTGCTGGCGGGAGGGAATACTTGACGTGGCAATTTGGCCTTCACACAATCCTCACAAGGGTCTGCAGGTTCCTTCTTGTCGCAGTCCTTGATGTCAATTCCATCAACTTGTTGCTTCTTCATGGTCTTGACTTGCTGATTGCTGATGTGGCCGAGTCTCTTGTGCCACACTGAGATATCTGCATCAGAAGGTTGGTGTAGACTGGCTTCCGCAAAGGGATCAATTTCAGCTACTGTTGCAGGAGGACTGAATTCTAGCTCAATCATGTTGCATGGAAGGAGACGTCCTTCGGTGAACACTTCCCCTTCACTGTTCTATAGGGTAATGTTGTTGCCATTGCTCACAACATGAGCTCCCCTCTTCATCAGCTGCCCGAGTGACAGTAGGTTGACGGAAATATCTGGGATGTAGAGAGCATCTCCAAAATTCACTTGAGCTCCATCGTAGCCTGTCTCTGCCACTCTGCGTTTTCCCAACATTGGGACTTGCTTGTAGTTGGCAACTTTCACAAAGCCCTTTGTGCTAGGTTGAAGGTCCCGGAGACATGATATGCCAAATGTGATGTGTGATGTGCATCCACTATCGAGATCCCACACATACGATGAGCAAACGAGGCCGTCGCTTTGCGCATCCGAGGGTTGGAACACGGAAGCTGAGTAGTCAAACTCCTTCTTGCCTCCGTTGTTACCTTTTTCACTGAATTCTGGGTCTCCTCCTTGTCTCCATCCTTCTTCTCCTTCCCTTTGTCTCCTAGATTTTTTCCTTGGTAGCCTTTTTGCTTCTTTGCCAGCGCCTTGTCCCCAACCCGCTTTCTGCAATCCACTTTCTTGTGGCCAATCTTCTTGTAATAATGGCATTCTATCGCAGGTCGTGATCCTATGCGCTGGCCACTTGCGTTGTGAGAGTTGGCGTTTGGACTTGGTTGGGGAGTGACCTACGAAGATGCTGAGTTCATCATGGGTTTGCTCTTCCACGATGGATGAGCTTCGTTGACATGGGCTGCACTTTTTGTAGAAAACGGTGTGTTGGACAGAAGCCTGGCCTTCTCCTTTGCGAGCTTGTGGTCGCGTTGCTCTGTTAGCAACGTCTTGCACACGTATGCCTCTGTCAACTCATATTCGTGCTTGAACTTCAGCACATGTCTCAGATTCTCCCAATCGCCAGTCAATCCACTAAGGAGGAAGGTTACAAACACATGTTCTGAGATAGGAGCATCCGTGACTGCAAGCTGATCGCGTATAGACTTCACCTCGTTGATGTATTCTTCTATGTTGTCGAAGCTGCTGAGGCTGATATGCGACAGCTCAGTCAGGAGGTGAGACTTGAAGGTAGAGTCACCGGACATGTAGGTCCGTACGAGGTAAGACCATGCAAGTCGAGCAGGCTCAACTGCCTCCTCAAACATCCTAATCACCTGTTGGATGCAAGGACTCAGCTGGTTGTCCAATACCATGTATGCAGCAAAAGTGTAGAATCTGAATTCTGACACCACTTATGATGATGATCCCGTAGGTGGAGGAAGATAGTTCCTGTTGTAGAACTCCCACAGACAGTGAATCTGGGCGACCTGCTTGAACTTATGCGCCCAGTGTGGGAAGTTCCCACCGTCAAACTTCTCAACTTTGATTTTGTGCAGCTGCAGAGATGGTGCTGCTGCAAGCACTGTGTTCTCCAAATGCTGAAACGGGATACCTAGCACTGCCGTTGGTTGGGCATGCATGGGAAACTGCTGCATGGGTATGGCTGCATGTGGTTGGACTGGTGGTACTCGTGTTGCGGCAACTGCTGCTACTGTTGCTAAGGCTGCACACCGAATCCGGTTCGCGAATGTCAGGATAGATTCAGATTTGTGAGTCTGAATCCAGCTGTGGATTCGGATTTGCGGATCCAAATATGGGATTAGCGAATCCTGTAGGATTCACGAATCCTGGCAAATCTACTCATACAATGTCCCACTCTAGCTGTTGCTATTGCGGGACATTAAGCAGATTTGGCTTGTACAAAGACACAGGTTTATGGATGGTATTATGTACCGTCTTCGCAGTGTTAATGTACTCTTTCGCAGTGGCTCCAAGCTCTAGAAGCGGCTGCCATGGTACAACATTGGTGCGCCACGTGTCAGCTCCAATGCCAAAAAAATCAGCTTCGTGGTTCCTTAAGCACTGCCCCCCCCCCCTCCCCCAAATTTCCTGACTGTCCAAAGCTTTGCAATCGCGCCCATAGCGGGTGGGTAACAGTGAGGTACACAATTCGTCAAGTCCGGCCTCACATCCAAACGTAGCAATCAGGTTCACGTTTGTCTGGCCTGACGCCGGACCTCCCTACATCCTGACACCTCAGGCTTGGTCAATGCAAACATTCGTCCAAATCAAGTGTTCGCACGGTTGCAACATTCATGCGGACGTGCGAGGACCTGAATCTTGTGTGTATCGTTGCCATTCTTTCGCATGTTTTGTGCAAACAATCAGTGGCCACCAATGTCTTTTGCATGTGCCAGGTCACTGACCTTGCACATGCTTGCTACATGCATGAGACTGCCACGGTCGGCCGGCGACCTCCAAGTACAGACATCGAAGATTTGAAAGTCCAAACGACAGGCTTCGAAAGTCCAACGTCGGGCCTGAACCAAACTGCTTCCGAATTTCTCAGCCCCCTCCCCCCCTCCCTCCAAGGATTCGTCTGTGGATTCCCGAATCCCAATATGAGACCCGAACCTGGATCCGGATTCATGAATCCGGGTCCGGATTCGGGATTTGTGAACCAGATTCAAGAATCCAAGGATTTGTGTAGAGCCTTAACTGTTACTGCTATTGCAGGTTGGACTATATAGGCCTGTGGCATGAGCCCCGGCTGAGCCTGCTGGTATGGTGCCATGGGTGGGACCCCATGCATCCCTTGAGATTGTGCCATAAAACATTGTCAAACTCCTCCATTTAAAGGTGTTCGAGTCTGCAGCTGCTGGGGGTTAGCTAGTTGCATGACTGGTGGAGGACTTGCTTGAGGCAGAACCAGTGGTTTCCATCGAAAAACCGATTGACGCGGGCTCGACACCTGCTGGTTGATCCGTGAAGCCATGAATCATACTGCGGTGTGAGGACTTGTTTGCTTTTAGTCGCTTGGGCACGCGATCGTGGTCATTTATGCGTTTGGACCGGTTTTGGACACGTGTTTCCGCCCGGCCAGGCAATTCTACACGATCGCGGACGACGACAGCTGAGCTTGGACGTTTTGGACTCCCACCACTCGTCCTCTGTCACGCATCCATCCGATTAATTAGCGTTGACCGGACAACTTGTCAGGCCATCGCATGGGTGCGCGACCGCGACGATCCATACGACCCCAAGAGATCACATCCTCAAAGGTACCGGCAGTGTCCGTGGTCAACGAAACGATTCTCCTTGACCTTTGACATTCCTCTCCACTTCTTACATGGCACTACTGCTCATCCCTGCCATCTTGTCGCTGGAGTGCTGCGGTCTTGCCACTGGAGTGTTGCGGCCTGGCAGTAAAGACGTCCCTTCCTCTCTTCTCCGTCCCTTCACCTTCCTCTTACTTCTCCCTGCTGCCGTCCTTTACAGAAGACCCACAGCAGTTGCTCGTCTACTCTCCCGGCCTCTCAAATTGCCCTTTTTCTCCACGTCCTTCCCTAACCATGGCCGAGTTCGGATGATGATTTCTTTTATGTTCAACATCGATTCCCGCGGTTTTCTCCGCCGTTTGCGACATAGCGAGGTGACGTGGATATTGGCGAGCTGACGTGGTACTTGGCGATCAGGTTTTTTTCGTTCAACCATTTCGCCAAAAGTAATTTAATGTTCAGCACAGAATTACTTAATGTATCTTGCATCAAGGTCCTTCGCGCACTGACGGATTGTTCAAAATCGATGTTCAGAGGGCTACAAATGACTCCACGACACGGCCTTGAATCGTCTTTCATCAATAGGTGTGAAATACTGTGCTACTTTTGGATTCGATGAATCCGACGATGCTGTACGAAAGCATCTACTTTGTCGCATATTGCCAAACTCAAACATTCAAATGCAAACACTTGAAGCGAAGCGCCTCTTAGCTCGGACCGCACTGGGATTGCGACACGCCTTGCACCATGGCTGTCACCCAACACGTGACGCTGCCAACACTGGACTCTCGCTCAACATAAGTGTGTTGGATCCTTCAGAACACTTCAACTCATTCAAACAATCCTTCGCCCTGCCATTCAGTCAGACATTCCTTTGTCCTTCAACCATGGCTGCATCGTCTAGCACCGGCTTCACAGAGTGCAGCCCTGGCGGTAGTGCACCCAACCTTTCCGCTGCATTCTCCTTCTCGAAGCCACAAGAACACGACCACATCCCCCCGTCGTCCCAGTTCCAACGTGAGCTCATCGGTGGACATGAACTGGTGCACGGTGCTCACGCAGAGTTCAACACGTGCCCGCTAGTCGGTGGTGACCTTAACGCCTACATTCGCGGCACGCATGTGCCATGGCCACCGTCCTCGGACCGCTACGTCGCGGCAGGTATTGCGCCAGGCCCGCAACGCAGCTCTCCGTTACCGGACGTGCTCCTCGCAAAGGCTGAACCCGTTACAGCCAATATCGGCACCACCCGTCTTGAGGCTCCCAAGGTTGACACACCAGGGCAGTCCGAGGCGGTGAGCGAGCACTCTCAAGGCCAGACCCTTGGCAAGGGTTTCTGGACTCTGGAGCGTGATGTGGGACTTGTGAAGTGTGCGGTTGAGCACGTCAGGCGCTTCCGTGGATCGGCCGGGTGGATGACAAAACTGTACGATGCTGTCATGGAGCCATTGGCCAAGGAGTTCAATGTCGTTGGTGGCCTTACACGCAGCCAAGTGAGGAGCCGCCTCACCACCATTTGTACGCGCTGGAAACATGCATATGGACTGGTGGGTCAGAGTGGTGGACCACTGAATAGGCATTCTTGGCAGATTGAGTTGAGTCCAGACAAGTGGGAGGAAATCAAAAAGACGAACCCGGAACAGGCCAAGCTAGAGGGCAAGTGTATGCCGTGGTATCACGCTGCCACGAAGCTGTTTTCGCCCGACAAGGCATGCGGCGACAACGTAATGTCCATTGCTTCCGATGGTGTGGGTGGGGATGTGTATGGACAGTTGGACAAGGACCTTGCTGAAGATGAGTGTCGTAATGTTCACCGCAAGGCGAACATGGATAGGTACATATTACACCTTGATGATTTCATGAAGCATGCTAGCCAAGTGCAATGCGTGATTTCTGAGGACCTTCCGGCGACAACGTACGGGCAGGCGGTACGTATTGTATCCAACGATAACGGGATCCACGTTGACAACAAGCTTCTACTGCTGGATGCATTCAAAGCAAACAGCAAATTGTGTGAAGACTTTGTGCATTCCATTGGACAACTGCGGACACGTGTCATGTGGCGTGTTCTGCATGGTGACCCTATGTCACCCGCACATAGCACTGCTGGTGACAACACCGGGAGCAAGTTTGATGGCACGGAGGGGGAGGTGGAGGTTACAGGAGCCAAGGTGGTGGGTGCGGATGGAGGGGAGAATGAAGGTGCAAGCGGAGATGCGGGATTGTGTGGGCTGCGAGCTGCCGAATAGGACATTCGTAGTGATTAGAGAACCTTGTACCTTTCCAATCTTTCAAGACATAATCTCTAATCTTCATCCGAGTCATCGTCATCATCACCACCATAGTTATCCCACATTGCAGTTGCTATATCATTTCTCTTTTGCCGCATCCAAGCATCGCCATGCCTCCGTCCCACAACATGCACCCGTCTAGGAGGTCCGTCCCCGACATTGGGTGCCCGTGCCACTTGAACCTCTTCCATGTCTTGCATGTCAACGTTCTGTCGTTCTTGGATCAAGTTATGCATCACAAAGCAAGAGTGCAGAATGCGGGCTTGCATGTTTGGAGAGTATGCGGGCATGCCTCGGAAAATGTGGAACCTTGCCTTGATAATGCCGAAACTTCGCTCGATCATCGATCTTGCTGATGCATGCCTCTTGTTAAAAAGCTATTCTGTATCTTGAGGACGTTGACCCTTGCCCAAACTCATTGAGGTGATAGCGCCGACCGCGATAGGGTGTCATGAG
The DNA here is from genome assembly GCA_023375785.1 of Penium margaritaceum. Taxonomy (NCBI): domain Eukaryota; kingdom Viridiplantae; phylum Streptophyta; class Zygnematophyceae; order Desmidiales; family Peniaceae; genus Penium; species Penium margaritaceum. Next base: position 136,435 of record SZWC01004522.1, on the reverse strand, counting down.
GCCATAACCTTCGGGGAAACCTGCATCTGCCAACAAATACTTGCCTTGTGGAACACGGAACCCGCGTCTGAGGCTGTCAAGGAACATGCGGCTGTCATGTGCTGAACTCTCCCAGCCTGTTGTGACAAATGTGAATCTGAGGTCACCATCACAGGATGCTAATATATTCTGCGTAATCTGCTGGTGTCTATTCACAAAGGCGCTGCGACGTAGATTAGGGACAATGACAGGCACATGTGTCCCGTCAATAGCCCGAAGACAGTAAGAAAACCAAGGAATGTAGTCAGAGCGGCCGCTCAATGCGTTGGGTGGTGGAGCACCGGCACCAGGCTATTGGATAACATTGTTTGCAAGATTGTTGAGCGCCGTGACCACTTGTCGCATGATATTGGACACTGTTGAGGAGCTGCGTTGAAACCTCTCACACAACTATCGAAAGGACATGGCGTGGTACACACATTGAAGCCACACGAAGACTTTCGCATCCACGGAGAGTCTTGTGTCCCGGAAGGTTGTGTTGGCTCGAAGCAAAGAGACGATTGAGTGCCAAGTGTCCGTAGTCATTCAGCACATGTTGTAGAATCTCTATGGATGTCCTTGAAGTAGCTCATGTAACCATGCCAAACCGCCGAACCGACTCGTGTGCATGGGGCGATTGTCCAAACGTAGCAGCATGTGACGTGCCACGTGAGCGAACATGGCACGCATCCTCGTGAGAAGTAGTACTCGGTACTGAATGGCATGTCGAATGAGAGACTGTCGCGCATTTGCGCGACGTTGGTTGTTGTCCATGGCGGAATGAGGTAATGAGTTCCAAAAGCCACAAGGAGAATGAAGTACACTTACCTACGATCGACCGTTACGGGAGTGCAAGACTCACCTTCGGCTACTACACCGCTAGGAGTGTGTGGACCGGCATGAAACTCTCGACCGACGAGGAAGCCGTTGCGCCACGGCTGCGTCGAAGCGCAACACAACGAACGCCTATAGACCGGTCGCGGGTTCAAATCCGTGAATAATAGATATGAAAATAGCTGATTGTTGCAAGATGTGTGCACGCGGGACTTTGGGAATGGAATGTGCTACGTTACTGCGTAAAATGTTGTATCGTGCATTTGCGGGAACGCCTGTCAATACAATGCATTTACGCGCTGAACAATATAGCCTTTGGCGAGGCTATATTGTTGAAACATACAAAAAATCATCATCCGAACTCGGCCCATCTCTTGTTTGTCGGCCTTGTACGCGAGCTGGCTGTCTGCCTGTTGGGCGGTCTACTGGTGAAGAGGGGGTGGATGTGTGTCAACGTCCTCTAGGGCTAGGAAGAGAAGAATACGGTGTTTCTCGCCTCGCTTTCCAGAAGTCAGAAGCTATTTTCTAGGGTTCCAAACCAGGAACGCTTGTCGACTTTCGAAGCTGACTTCCAAAGTTTAGCAGCGTTCCCTTTGAGGCCAAGCGACTTCCCTCGCGCAATTCTTCCGTGACTTCCCCAATGACTTTATCGTTCCCCTTATGGCGATGGCGAACTCGGGACCTGTGCCGAATATGTACAATGGGCGAACGAAGGCGGCTTGGGCGGCGGTTCGTTCGGAGCTCGAAGCGCTCATACGCGGTGCCGACGGTCGGTTTGAGAGGGCGAATGTAAACTGCAATTTTTCGTCAACATGGATTGAGGACAACGAACCATTAGACCAAGTAAAACCGATGTCAAAAGTGTCAAATCAGTAAGAACTTAGAAGTCACTTCCAAGAAAAGAATCTGAGGGCGGCTCGTCTCCGGAAGTCGAAAAAGTCACTTCCGGAAGTCATTTTTGTACGGAGTCCGTACTCGGCTTCGGAAGTCAACCTGACTTCCGATCGGTTTCGGCGGGGGTGACCGGCTCAGGTGCCGAACTTAGTGCCGAAGCACACGTCAGCGTTGACCCCTGCTGCGTCAGCACTCCGAACCAGTTCCCTCTCGATTTGGTCACTTCTGACTTCTGACTTCCGAGGCGGGGAACACCGTAGAAGAAAGAAACATACTCTCAAGTTTGGCGCGCTCCCGCTGCACCCACACGGCCATGGCGGGTCAAGCGACGCTGCCGGACGTGCATGCTGACGTGGACCTGGAGGGCCTGCCCGTGCGCGCCTCCCTGCGCCCCGCCACGTCACTGCTGACGTGGCAGCCCAGGGGCCACGACGGCGGGCACGGCTCCCACTCCACCACCTCATCCTCCTCGCCGCCCGCTCTAGGATCGCGCACGGGGGAGGTAGATCTGGCGCACGAGCTGCTGGGGCTTCACGCGGGCGCGTCCACCATCATGCTAAGGCTGTACAACCCCAAGGACGTGAACGGTGGCGGCTGCAGCTGCTTCGACGGCTTGCTGCAGCAGAGGCAGCAGCAGCAGGTGGGCGTGCGGCAGGTGCTGCTGGACTTTCGGGACCCGCGCGACCATTCGGTGTGGGTGGAAACGCTGGAGAGGTGGCAGCGTGCTTGTGGTGCGATATGTGATCTCCCCATCATCCCCCCANAGCAGCAGGTGGGCGTGCGGCAGGTGCTGCTGGACTTTCGGGACCCGCGCGACCATTCGGTGTGGGTGGAAACGCTGGAGAGGTGGCAGCGTGCTTGTGGTGCGATATGTGATCTCCCCATCATCCCCCAACCCCCCCCCTTCCCCCCCCCCACCTCCCCCCATGCCTCTCCACATCTCTCCCTCCCTCACTCATTCCCCTCCTATCTGCATGTCCGTCTCCTCCTCTCCCTCATTCCCTTCCTCATTTTATGTCAACCAGGCCATCTTCACCTCTCACACTTCTCCTCCACCTCTCCATCCCTCTCTCTCACCTTCCATCCGTCCCTCCGTCCGTCTGTGTGTCCGTCTGCCCACCGGTGCAGATGCCCATCCATCCGTCAAACCGACCTTCAGTCCGTAACTCCATCTGTCTGTCAGTTTGTCAGTCTGACCGTCTGACCGTCCATCCGTCCGTTTCTGTCCGTCCGTCCGTCCGTCCGTCCGTCCGTCCGTCCGTCCGTCCGGCCGGCCGGCCGTCCGTCCGTCCGTCCGTCCGTCCGTCCGTCCGTTCGTCCGTCTGTCCATCCATCAGTCCGTCTGTCCGTCTGCCTGTGCCGGCCCAGTCCACCCATACCCCCCCCCTCCTCCCCCTGAGTCCTCTCCTTCCCTCCTCCCCCCTTCCCCTCCCCCCTTCTGAGTGAACACTCCCTCAGTTTGCTCATCGTCCATCACTCCGTCCATCAGTATGCCTCTCCTCTTGTATTGCGTACCCAATCCCTTCCTCCCTCCATCCCTCTGCTTTATCTACTTCTCTTTGATCGTGCCTCCCTGTGGCCATTCCTTACTCCCTCCCTCCCTCCCTCCCTTCCTCCGTCTTTAGATTCATCCCTCCCTAAGTCCAGGGCCTCCCTGCCTCTCTGCCTCACTCACGCCTCCGACTCTTCCATCCCTTCCTCTATCAGTCACTGTGCGCCAGCCGTGTCGGGGGTGGCAAGTGGCAAGTGGCAAGTGGCAAGTGGCAAGTGGCAAGACTGGTGATGTGATGTGATGTGAACAGCTTCGCAAACATCGCCGTTGCAGTATTGCTCAATCACAACCTTTATTGCACACTCTTGGTATCTCACGGATTCCTATGCTGGTGGTGGTGGTGGTGGTTTTTTGCTTCTGCTGTTGCGTCTGCTTCTGGTGCTTTGCTCCTGCGTCTGCTGCTGCTTTTGGTGGTGCTGCTTTTGGTGATGCTCCTTTTGGTGGTGCTGCTTTTGGTGGTGCTGTTGCGGTGCAGAGCGGCCGCGGAGGCTGTTGGTGGTAGTGAACCCATGTGCGGGGAAGGGCATGGCTCGTCGTCTCTACACCTCTCAAGTTGAGCCACTCTTCCATGCTGCCGGCGTTGCTGTCACCATCACAGGTATGCGTACACATGCACGTGCACATGCACATGCACATGCACATAAACATGCACATTCACATGCACATGCATGTACGCACGCACATGCACATGCACATGAACATGGACATTCACATGCATGTACGCAAGCATGCCTCTCTGCCTGCACTTGTCCATGTCAGATCTGCAGAGGCTCAGCCAATGACATGGCATGGCATGGAACCGCACGAGTGGGAGGCACGGTGTCGTATGCAATGGTTTGTTGTGTTGCGTCCGAGTTGAGATGCGTGTGGCTCAACATTCCACTCAATGCCATGCGCAGCCGTTGGTGCATGACTGTGCCATGTGGTGCATGACTGTGCCATGACTGTGCGATGTGGTGCATGACTGTGCCATGACTGTGCCATGTGGTGCGAGTTGCAACACAACGGTGTGTTATTCATTAAGGACGCACATTCTTGGACATCTCTCAAAATGTCTCAGAAATGTTCATCATGCACAACAATGCAGTTTCTGCATCGCTGTGAACATTGCAACTTTGCAACATTGCAACGTTATAACGTTGCAATGTTGCAACGTGGTGCAGAGACGCAGCACCACCGCCACGCCATTGACATCGGTCGCACCATGGACATAGCCGCCTACGACGGCGTCGCGTGCGTCAGCGGCGACGGCATCGTTACGGAGGTGCGTGGCGCATGATCTCGAGTCTTGTGCACGCACGTCAGTAGTGGCAGGCAGGCATGCCATTGCACGGCAACGTCTGCTGCTGCCTGTGTCACTGTTGCTGCTGTGGTGTGGATGGCGATGGGTTCCTGCTCTGCCACAGCATTATGATACCATGGTATTGTGGTATTATGGTATTGTGGTATTATGGTATTATGGTATTGTGGTATTATGGTGTTATGGTATTGTGGTATTATGGGATTATGGTATTGTGGTATTATGGTATTATGGTATTGTGGTATTATGGTATTGTGGTATTATGGTATTCTGGTATTGTAGTATTGTGGTATTATGGTATTGTGGTATTATGGTATTCTGGTATTGTACTATTGTGGTATTATGGTATTGTGGTATTGTGGTATTGTGGTATTATTTGCGATGTGGCGCGATGTGATGCGGTGTGATGTGATGTGATGTGTTGTGTTGGGACGGGCTGTGATTCATGGACATGTTGGTGCGATGTGACGCCATGCATTGTCGAGTGTTGTGTCGAGATGTGATGCGATGTAGTGCAATCCTTTGCAATGCGGTGCGATGTGATGAGATGTGATGCAATTCAATACGATGCGATGTGATGCGATGCCATGCCATGCGATGTGATGCGGTGTGATGGAATGCAATGGGATGCGATGTGATGCAATGGGATGGGATGTGATGCGATGCAATTTGGCGCGACGCAATGTGATGTGATGTGATGCGATGCGATGCGATGCTATGTGATGTGATGTGATGTGATGTGATGTGATGTGATGTG
>SZWC01004522.1:79223-100329 GCA_023375785.1 Penium margaritaceum | reverse complement strand
GACCTGAAACAAGTCATGGATGTCCACAGAGTACTTGTTAGCGCGTGGTGGTAGTCCTCGTGTGTGGAGGAGTTGGAACAGCGGCGTAGGAACGTTGCAGCAATGTGTGCATGGCGTAGTGTCCCTCGTCTGCACACCATGCGTTGCCACATCGTCGTCCGTCTTCTCCACATCGTCCCTTGTCAGAGCCACGCCTGCAACCAGTTCGAAACCAGTCCAAACCTTTTGGCAACCACTTGGAAGCAATTTGCAACCACTTGGAAGCAATTTGCAACCAGGTTGCAGGCAGTGCGTACAAGACCACAGCAAGCGCGCCACAGCACAGTGTAGATAGGCAGCACATGCCAACGAAACAGCAACGCTAACACCAACAGCGCAAGCAGTAGCCATGTGCTGGTCCAATGGATTGAAGGCATAAGGAAACGACAGCTGACAAAACAACACACGACTCGCCAAGAACCCAGACCCATGGCTTGAAACACAACGTTGCATACCACCACCACCACCACCACCGCCGCCGCCGCCGCCGCCGCCGCCGGCGCCGTCCCCGCCGCCGCCGCCGCCGCCGCCGACATCACCACCACCACCACCACCACCGCCGTCGCCGCAGCCGGCACCACAAGGCAAACGCCAGAACTGCATAGCACAAAACACAGTCCACCGCTATTCCCTCCATTCTTTGTATAGCGCAAAACAAACTAGTTGCTACACTGTGCAACCTCTCAGTACCTGCATGTATGTGTTGCCCACTGCCTTGCCCTTCGTGAGCGTCTTTGTCCCTGTCTCTGTCTCTCTCTGTGCCTCTGCCTCTGTCTGCGTCTGTGTGTCGTGCCCCATCAAACCTTTCCGCACCTCTCTTTTCCAGCACCACCAAGGCCTCACCCCCTCGCCCACTGCTCCCACTGGGATGCCTCCCAGCAGCACCACTGTGTGAAGGGGCAGCCCCACCGCCAGGAGCGTCCGAGGCAGCACCCGCATGGCCTGCTGGAGCTGCTTCACCTGAGGCCGTCGCAGCAGCAGCAGCAGCAGCAGGCACAGTTGGGCGACCGCAGCAGGCGGCAGAGTGGAAGTGAACGCGGTACGCCAGTGCTCCAGGAACCAGTTCCAGCAAGTCGCCCTCGCGCAACTCTGCGGTCTCCACCTGCTCCCAGGCTTCTGCCGCTGACGCTGCTGCTGGCGGTGCTACTGCTGGCAGCGGTGTTGGTCGTGGTGCGGCAGCTGTTGATGAAGGTTGTGCGTTGGCACGTGACGATTCCACAGACGCCGCTGGTGCCAAGAGGAATCGAATGCCTGCTCTATGCCCCTGAGGCGCCTGTTGCTGCTGCTGCTGCTGCTGCTGCTGCTGCTTCTGCTGCTGCTGCCACTGGCAACCATTCACAGCAGCAGAGGGACCTTTCACGAGGCTGGGTGAGGAGTGGCTGCAGCTGCCACTACGGTGCAGGAGAAATGGGCAGGGGCCCCCTACGTTGGATCCGGTGAGGACGACGGCGGACGGATTGCGGCCCCTCTGTGAGTGAACAAGACAGCACGTTTGGAAATTGAACAAGACAGCACGTTTGGAAATTGGACAAGACAGCACGTTTGGAAATTGGACAAGACAACGCATTTATTAAGTGGTCAGGACGATGGGGATGGTGACAACAGGGCTGATGCGGCCGCCAACGACTTGAACACTAAACAACAACCAACGCCACTGCCACTGCTGCCGCTGCCACAGTCAGTCGGCCACACACAGTCTACCACACACAGTCTACCACACACAGTCTACCACACACAGTCTACCACACACAGTCTACCACACACAGTCTACCACACACAGTCTACCACACACAGTCTACCACACACAGTCTACCCCACACAGTCTACCACACACAGTCTACCACACACCGTCTACCACACACAGTCTACCACACACAGTCTACCCCACACAGTCTACCACACACAGTCTACCACACACCGTCTACCACACACAGTCTACCACACACAGTCTACCCCACACAGTCTACCACACACAGTCTACCACACACCGTCTACCACACACAGTCTACCACACACAGTCTACCCCACACAGTCTACCACACACAGTCTACCACACACCGTCTACCACACACAGTCTACCACACACAGTCTACCCCACACAGTCTACCACACACAGTCTACCACACACCGTCTACCACACACAGTCTACCACACACAGTCTACCCCACACAGTCTACCACACACAGTCTACCACACACCGTCTACCACACACAGTCTACCACACACAGTCTACCCCACACAGTCTACCACACACAGTCTACCACACACCGTCTACCACACACAGTCTACCACACACAGTCTACCCCACACAGTCTACCACACACAGTCTACCACACACCGTCTACCACACACAGTCTACCACACACAGTCTACCCCACACAGTCTACCACACACAGTCTACCACACACCGTCTACCACACACAGTCTACCACACACAGTCTACCCCACACAGTCTACCACACACAGTCTACCACACACCGTCTACCACACACAGTCTACCACACACAGTCTACCCCACACAGTCTACCACACACAGTCTACCACACACCGTCTACCACACACAGTCTACCACACACAGTCTACCCCACACAGTCTACCACACACAGTCTACCACACACCGTCTACCACACACAGTCTACCACACACAGTCTACCCCACACAGTCTACCACACACAGTCTACCACACACCGTCTACCACACACAGTCTACCACACACAGTCTACCCCACACAGTCTACCACACACAGTCTACCACACACCGTCTACCACACACAGTCTACCACACACAGTCTACCCCACACAGTCTACCACACACAGTCTACCACACACCGTCTACCACACACAGTCTACCACACACAGTCTACCCCACACAGTCTACCACACACAGTCTACCACACACCGTCTACCACACACAGTCTACCACACACAGTCTACCCCACACAGTCTACCACACACAGTCTACCACACACCGTCTACCACACACAGTCTACCACACACAGTCTACCCCACACAGTCTACCACACACAGTCTACCACACACCGTCTACCACACACAGTCTACCACACACAGTCTACCCCACACAGTCTACCACACACAGTCTACCACACACCGTCTACCACACACAGTCTACCACACACAGTCTACCCCACACAGTCTACCACACACAGTCTACCACACACCGTCTACCACACACAGTCTACCACACACAGTCTACCCCACACAGTCTACCACACACAGTCTACCACACACCGTCTACCACACACAGTCTACCACACACAGTCTACCCCACACAGTCTACCACACACAGTCTACCACACACCGTCTACCACACACAGTCTACCACACACAGTCTACCCCACACAGTCTACCACACACAGTCTACCACACACCGTCTACCACACACAGTCTACCACACACAGTCTACCCCACACAGTCTACCACACACAGTCTACCACACACCGTCTACCACACACAGTCTACCACACACAGTCTACCCCACACAGTCTACCACACACAGTCTACCACACACCGTCTACCACACACAGTCTACCACACACAGTCTACCCCACACAGTCTACCACACACAGTCTACCACACACCGTCTACCACACACAGTCTACCACACACAGTCTACCCCACACAGTCTACCACACACAGTCTACCACACACCGTCTACCACACACAGTCTACCACACACAGTCTACCCCACACAGTCTACCACACACAGTCTACCACACACCGTCTACCACACACAGTCTACCACACACAGTCTACCCCACACAGTCTACCACACACAGTCTACCACACACCGTCTACCACACACAGTCTACCACACACAGTCTACCCCACACAGTCTACCACACACAGTCTACCACACACCGTCTACCACACACAGTCTACCACACACAGTCTACCCCACACAGTCTACCACACACAGTCTACCACACACCGTCTACCACACACAGTCTACCACACACAGTCTACCCCACACAGTCTACCACACACAGTCTACCACACACCGTCTACCACACACAGTCTACCACACACAGTCTACCCCACACAGTCTACCACACACAGTCTACCACACACCGTCTACCACACACAGTCTACCACACACAGTCTACCCCACACAGTCTACCACACACAGTCTACCACACACCGTCTACCACACACAGTCTACCACACACAGTCTACCCCACACAGTCTACCACACACAGTCTACCACACACCGTCTACCACACACAGTCTACCACACACAGTCTACCCCACACAGTCTACCACACACAGTCTACCACACACCGTCTACCACACACAGTCTACCACACACAGTCTACCCCACACAGTCTACCACACACAGTCTACCACACACCGTCTACCACACACAGTCTACCACACACAGTCTACCCCACACAGTCTACCACACACAGTCTACCACACACCGTCTACCACACACAGTCTACCACACACAGTCTACCCCACACAGTCTACCACACACAGTCTACCACACACCGTCTACCACACACAGTCTACCACACACAGTCTACCCCACACAGTCTACCACACACAGTCTACCACACACCGTCTACCACACACAGTCTACCACACACAGTCTACCCCACACAGTCTACCACACACAGTCTACCACACACCGTCTACCACACACAGTCTACCACACACAGTCTACCCCACACAGTCTACCACACACAGTCTACCACACACAGTCTACCACAGCACTGGCAGCACACTCACCACGGTCACATTGGCCACCTTGCACGCAGCATCCACCGCCACGTCTACCTGCGCTCTGCTCACGGCTGCCTTTACACTGCTGCTGCTGCTGCTGCTGCTGCTGCTGCTATCGTAGTTGCTCCTGTGCAGCTCTCCACGCCCTTGCAGCTGCCGGTGCTGCTGTTGCGGCTGAAGGTACTCGTGCTGCTGCTGCTGCTGCTGCTGCTCCGGCGGGGGCACAGTGAAGCGCACGTGCTTGCGGCCCACCGTGTTGATGCCGGCGTGCAACGGAATGGGCAGACGCTGCGAGTCCGCATCGAAACCTGAGTCCGAATCCAGACACGACTGCCGGTCGACCTCCACCTCACCAGATGCGCGCACGGGCACCAGTACGCCCACCGCCAAAGCGCTCCACCCACCGCTCGCGCATCCAGCGCTTGCGGCGCTACCCGCTGCCACTTCTCCTTGGCCCGTGCTGCCTTCTCCCCCACCCGGCCGTCCCTCTCCGACACCCATTCGTTGCCCCGCCGCCTGGTTCACCTGGTTCTCCAGGGCCGTAGCGACGATGGCCGGCTCAGCAGCAGAGGGATGAGACCGCGGCCAAGAGGCCTGTGGCAGTGTTTTGGGGTTACGTAGTAACCTATTGTCATCGGTTCGTGGACCTGTTTTGGTGACGTCCGCCAACTTTCAATCCGGGTATATAGGACATACGAAGTAACACAAGAATATCCGACAGGGTCCAATCTTAAAGACGTACTAGCTTTGTTTCTCACACGCGCCGGACTGGTCAACGAGACGAGCTCATTTGACCACCTCACTCCGGACGGGAGAGGAACTAGCCAGGAACTAACTGATACACGCTCCAAGACACCTGAGCCTACATACCCGGATCCAAGGTTACACTACACCAAAACTGAATTGTCAGATCAATGTGCTTAAGAAAGGAGACATATTTTGAAACATCATTTAACTTATAATCTGTGATGAACTATTCACCTTCTTTCAAATGTTTTTTTGTCACACACGTAAAAACAAAAGACCGTGGGAGAGGCTGCACAGTTTCAGGGCATGCATAATGTGCATGATCGTGCTCGTCGGGTGCTTCCAATCCATGAGCAGCGGTACGATATCACTCTCTGGCAGCGTTTCGTCGAGCTGCTTAGCGCTATGCACACGGCGTCAACCCCGATCACCCTTGATGGACACGACGATGTGAAGGTCAATGACCTAGCAGAGCTGGGGGACCTAGTTGACGTGACCCTATACATGTGAGTCATTGGCTTGCTCATGTACCTGGCCACGACGACACGGACGGATATTGCCTTCATTGTCAGCCTGCTTTCACAGTTCTCACAGGAGCCGCGCATGCAGGTTCTTGAGGCTACCGTCCAGTACATGCAGTATGTCCTGTCGAACCGCCCGCATCGGCCTTCACTACCGAGGGCATGCCTCCGTGATCCTTGATGGATACACGGACAGTGACTGGGCATGGAGCCCGGGCAGCAAGAGTTGCACTAGCTACACCTTCCTCATTGGAAGAACTGTCATCTCATGGCATAATGGCAAGCAGGGATGTATCACTCATAGTAATATAGAAGCATAGTACGTAACTCTGGGTGCAGGCTGTAGTTAGCCACGAGTACTATGCTAGCAAGCAAGTGAGTGGCAAGCGACGAAACACGCCATGGATCGGGGAAAGTTAGTAGTTGAGACACGAGTTAACGAGTAACAAGTGAGTGAGGTGGTGAGAGCCAGTTGACCGGGCCACCCACGCGAGGCACTTGTCGTGGGGCCCGACCGCCACCCAGGGATCGAACCCGACCCTGGAGCGAGCGAGCTCCAGGCGGTTTCTCACACGCCGGCAAAAACCGGGCGTGTGGTCCCGAGGGATCAGCAACCCGGTTCACCACTCTAAGAAAATGCAAGTATTCAACCAACTAACAGGCATGTAATCCTACAAGTTGTATCCCCATTTTGGCAGGTGAAGTTATTACTAAACTAAGGCTTGTGACAAGGCTGGTGCTGAAGCCACCACTTGGTAGCTTGATGGAGGCACCTCCACTGTGCACTTCATGCTGCACCACAGTCTTGCACCAGGGAGCCTTAGTCCAGTTCAATCACCTGCAGTGGTGAGGTGTGTGCATGAATGGAGACAAGAGGGCACTTGCGTGTGTTTGTGACAATAACCAACACTCCCCCATGACCCACAGACGAACAGGCCACACACACACACAGAACACAGAACGAGGAGAACATCACAGAATTCACATCAACCAGCGGCATCACGAGAGCGCAGCAAGCCAACAGCATGCACAACTGCCTTGAACGTTCCACTGATGAGCGCTTTGGTGAGAAAGTCTGCACGCTGTTGACGAGTGTCGACCCAGACAACCTGAACTTCCCCAGCGGCAATGCGCTCGCGTACAAAGTGATGCTCAATGTTGATGTGCTTAGTGTGAGAGTGATGCATGCCATCGTGCTCAGCAATCGCCTTCGCACTCTGGTTGTCACAGCGCAGGGTGATGCAATGAATGGGAACACGCAACTGCTGCAACAGGCGGGACAGCCAAACACTCTCACACGTACCCACGCCCAGTGCCACATACTCTGCTTCACTGGAGCTTCTGGCAACACAACCCTGTTTTCCACTCTTCCAGGAGACAGTAGTCCCTCCGACAAGAAAGATGTAACCAGTGCGGCTGCGAGCATCTGTGTCATGTGCCCAGTCGCTGTCTGTGTAGCCGTCAACGACTAGTGAGGGCTGAGCACGGTACCAGAGTCCTATGCGTGCAGTGGACAACGCGTAGCGGACGACGCGCAGTGTGGCCTCGAGATGCTTCTGTCGAGGCTGCTGGGAGAACTGGGCAAGGAAATTGACCGCGAAGGCCACGTCCGCCCTAGTGGTGGTGGCGAGATACATGAGGGAGCCGACAACACTGAGGTAATCGGTGACGTCGACAGGCTCCCCCAGCTGTGTTGAGTCCAGTGACTTCAGCAGACGCTGACCTGCTGGAGTCATCGGTGTGGACGCGGTGGGGATGTCTGCGAGCAAAGGGGCAAAACGCTCCCCCAGTGTGCGTATGTACGCAGCCTGGTGCACATGCAGGGTGCAACGCTGACGATCACGCTCAAGCTCCATCCCCAAAAACACCCGTGCAGGACCTAGATCCTTCATCTTGTATGCAGACTACAGTAGGTCTTTCACTGACTGGACAGCTGCCAGGCTGGGTGAGGCGATGAGCAGGTCATCAACGTAGACCAACACCGCCACAAACGGCTCTGAGGGGGCGCTCAAGAAGAGCGCTGGATCAACCGTGCTGCGACGGTAACCTCCCCGCTCGAGAGTCGAGGAGATCTCCATGTTCCAACACCGCGGCGACTGCTTGAGGCCATAGAGGGCTTTGCGCAGTTGCCAGACCTTGCTCGTGCCATCGGTGAAGCCCGGGGGCTGTATCATGTAGATCTCTTCATCGAGCTTCTCGTGCAGGAAGGCGTTGTTGACATCCATCTGCTCTAGTTCCCAGTCGTGCTGGGCGACGAGACTCAAAAGTGCTCGAGCAGTGGTATATCTCCCGACCGGTGCGAAGGTCTCATCAAAGTCAACGCCGGGGATCTGGGAGAACCCCTTTGCTGTGAGACGTGCCTTGTACCGGTCGACTGTTCCATCGGGCTTCAGCTTACGCCGAAGGACCCATCGGGCGGAGACTGCCTTGCGACCTGCAGGCAGATCCACTAGCTCAAAGACCCCATGGTCTTGGAGGGCTGTGAGCTCCTCCTGCATGGCCTTCTCCCAGAGGGCAGCGTCTGCCGCCTCACGAGCCTGCCGGACAGTGGTGGGCTCAGGAGGGAGAGTGGGGAGGCCAGCGGCCGCAAAGCATGTGGCGACATAATCGGCGACAGAAGACTCAAGAGCACTGTGGAACTCGTGGGCTACAAGAGCATAGCCAACTGCAGAGTTTGGGTGTACAACGCTCACAGACAGGCCCAGTGCATCAAGGCCGGTGGGGCGCACTGAGGGACTAGCTGTGGAGGATGAGGCTCTGGAGCGGGTGACTCGTTGAGAGGCAGTGGACGAGCCTGCCAGAAGAGACTCAGTAGGCGTCCTAGAAGAGGAGGGCTGAGAGGACTGAGAGGGAGGAAGAGCACGAAGTCTCCCCCCACGAGTATAAGGCTCTGGACAGGGGAGGCGAGCCTGAGGCGGGGCGCCTGCGGTGGTGTCAAGCACCGGAGAAATTGCAGCGCCAGGAGATGAGGTGGGAGTAGAGTGGGCAGTGGACTGTGCGGGAGTGGGCGCCGAGTGTGAGGACTCGGGACTGGCGGTAGACGGCGAAGACACAGGGCTGCCGGCTGAGGGCAGGGGCGACCCGGACTCCGGGGAGGGCACTGAGGCCCCCGACTCAGAAGAGACTGAGTCCTCTTTACTATCTGTGGGAGTGAAAACAGGGGACGCTGTGTGAGAGGGAGAAGTGGACGCACGGAGATCGGAGGCTGGAACAGACCCACCCCCCCCAAGTCGACGAAGCGAGGAGAGAGAAGACGGAGGAGGGACATGGGACAAGTCACGGGGAAAGACATCCTCAAAGAAGAGGGCGTCACGCGACTCGATGACGCAGGAATGGTCGGGGTCCTAGAAGCGCCACGCCTTAGACATGGCAGAGACACCAAGAAACGTGCAGAGGCGAGCACGAGGACTCAGTTTGCCATCACGAAAGTCCTCTGGCAACCAGACAGCAGCCACACAGCCCCAGACACGAGCCAGACGGAGGTCAGCACGGCGACCGTACCAGCGCTCAAAGGGAGTGACGTGACGAGGAAGGGGACCATGTGGGACACGGTTCCACACCCAGGTCATGTAGCACATGGCCTCAAAGGAGAAGACAGGGGAGAGGGAGGACTCGCTGAGGAGAGTACAAACACCATCAGCGAGGGTGCGGTTCCAGCGTTCAGATTCACCATTCTGCTGGGGTGTGTAGGGGGCGGAGGGCTCCATACACACCCCACGAGAGGTGAGAAATCGAGCGGTGGGACCCATGAACTCGCCACCACGGTCACAGCGGAAGACTTTGAGCCGACGACCACAGGCCAGCTCAGCTTGTGGTAGCCAGGACTCAAGTGTGGTACAGACGTCACTCTTTTGCCGAAGGGCAAAAACCCAGCGCATGCGAGAAAAATCGTCTGTGAGACAGAGGACATAACGACCGACACCCCCAAGGGTGTCATGGGCAAGAGGTCCCATGACGTCAGCGTGCAGGAGATCAAGTGGGTGAGACGTGCGAGACTCAGACGTGGAAATAGGGAGCGGTGCATTTTGCCTTGAGCACAGTCGAGACAGTCAGTGGGACAGGGTGCAGAGAACGTATCGGCATCAAGGCCATGAGCAGGCATGTCCCGAAGCAGACTGTCAATGGCGGCAGTGTGAATGTGGCAGAGACGACGATGAAGCAACTACGCATGTGCAGGAGTGAGGGAACGAGCCACATGAACAAGAGCAATCGTGGAGGGATGGGGTGCAAACGAGGGCACGCGGAACAAGCGGTCACAGCGAGTGCCACGCAGTAAGACACGACCAGTAGTGCGATGCATAACAGAAGCAATACCCCGACTGGATGAGAAGTCCATGCCCTGGCCGTCGAGTGTCGTAACAGATAGCAGACTGAGCTCAAGAGCGGGCACATAGAGAACGTCAGGGAGGAAGAGCTCCCCCCCAGGGCCAACGAAACGGACGACACCGACACCCTCGACGGGGAGAAGGTGGCCAGAGCCAGTGCGTACAAAGCGAACAGAACCAACAGGACCCAGCGACACAAACGCTGAACGACAGGAAGTCATGTGGTGGGTGGCCCCTGAATCAAGAATCCAGAAGCCACCCGTCACACGGACAAACGCAGGGTCACGACTCACAGCGGCAATGGCAGAAGGAGGAAAGAGGCGCTGACCACAAGTGGCAAGACAACAAGGGAGACTGTACGACTGCCAATCCTCAATCCACGGGACGTCAACTGGGGGACACCCCTGAACATGACCGGGGGGGGGTCCACAAAGAGACGAGTCAACAGCACACGCAAGACCCTCCTCAACCGAACGTACACTCTCACCTCCCTGATCACGGAGGTGACGCTGGTGAACGGCGTGAGAGAGCGCAAAGTCCAGCTGGCGGTTGTCCTCAGGTGGTCCGGTGATGAGTGCGGTAGAGGAGGGTAGCTGGGGACCAGGGGTGGAGGAAGCCCATGTTGGAAGTGAGTAGAAGCCGGAGGGAGGCCCGAAGTAGACAGGGCCCCCAAACCCCGGGGGCCAACCCCAGGGTGCGGATGGAGGAGGTGAAGGGAGGGCAGTGCTGTAGGCAGCAGCTGTAGACAATGGAAAAGAAGCGTGTGCAAAGCCATGACTGGACCCCGCGGAGGTGGAGGAGCGGGCAGAGCCGCCACCAGACCCTGAAGAGCATGCCCAGTGAGCACGCATGGCGGAGGCCAGGCGTGCATCATCTGGTGGTGCAGGGCACTTGGGCGCCGCATGACCAGCGGCGCCGCAGTTCCAGCAAGTGACAGTGCTGGAGGAGGAAGAGGGGGATGCGGCGCTATCAGAACCGCGACCTTTGCCACCCTTCCCCTGCCCGCCACCGCCAGAGCCACCCCCTCGGCCTTTACCTTTGCCACCCCCTCCACCACGCCCCCCCCNCCATGACTGGACCCCGCGGAGGTGGAGGAGCGGGCAGAGCCGCCACCAGACCCTGAAGAGCGTGCCCAGTGAGCACGCATGGCGGAGGCCAGGCGTGCATCATCTGGTGGTGCAGGGCACTTGGGCGCCGCATGACCAGCGGCGCCGCAGTTCCAGCAAGTGACAGTGCTGGAGGAGGAAGAGGGGGATGCGGCGCTATCAGAACCGCGACCTTTGCCACCCTTCCCCTGCCCGCCACCGCCAGAGCCACCCCCTCAGCCTTTACCTTTGCCACCCCCTCCACCACGCCCCCCCCCTGGCAAGTAAGAGATGTGGCGGTAGTAGCAGAGGTGGAGATGAAGGACGAGCTAGAGGCTGAGGAGGTGGAGGAGGAAGGAAGTGCGGTGGCTGCTGCTGCAACGACTGCGCGGTGAATGCGTTTGTTCTGCAAGGAGCTCCACCAGTCGGTAAGACGCTGGGAGGTGAACTCCCATAAGGCCCCAATTCCAGGGGGTGCGTCGGTAGGAACAGGAATTGCCGCCAGACGCTCCAGCTCTGTGGCTTTCACTTCGCGAAAGATGTCGCTGAGCTCCGGGATGAGGCCGTTGACGATGGAGAGAACAGCAGGGAGTTGGCATGGGGCGGCCTTGCCGAGGTCACGCAGCAGTCACAGACTGCGGGCCCAATAGGCGTCAGCAGTCTTGTCAGCACGCATGGAGAGCGTGTTGAACTGGACGGTGAGGAGGAGGGTAGAGAGGCTGCCTGTGTTGTGGAGGCGTTGGCGGAGTCAACTGCACTGGAGAATGCTGTGGCTGCTGTGGCTGCGGCGGATGCAACTGCGTTTGCTGCTGCAGCAATCTGAGTAGCTACGTTGACAGCAGCTGCTGCCAAAGGTCCCTGGTCAACCGCTGCAGTGTACGTGTCGATGGCTCGACCAGCAGCAGTGCTGGCTGGTGCATGTGCGGCACGTGCAGTGGCTGCAAAGGTAGTGGCAACGGCAGCGCTGGATACAAGGGTAGCCTACAGAGCTGCAAGAACATCAGGGGACGAGATGGGCGAGGACTCTGTAGCTGTTGCGGCTGGAGATGTAGCACAACACGGAGTGGAGGCTTCTGACGCTGCTGCTGCAGAAGGTGGAGCTGCACCACGGGGAACAGCACAGCGGTGTTGCTGGCGTGTCCTATGGGCAATGGGCGGGCTTACCAGAGAGTGAAGAGGTCGGTGGTCCCGTTGTGGTGCTGTTGCCGGTTGGTTCAGCGACGTTGGAGAATCGTCGTCGGCCGACTAGCAATGAGTCGCGTAGTCCTTTGCGTCCGCCCACACGTAGTGATCAGCGGGATCGTAGTCTTCACCGGGGTGATACCCCGGACTGCTGCGACGCACCCTCGACCACACTTCTCTCTCCGCTCGCTCCTCGTAGTACACGAGCTCCTCGTCAGTGCGTGCACGGTCCCGAGTTGCCGTGGATGACGGAGGGGCGGGCTCGATCTCAGGCGGAGACGCCAGCGTTCTGAATGCTGGGCTGCCTCAGGGCAGCCCGAGGTAATTGAGAGTGTGCTGGGGTCAAGCCTGGCTGCAGGGTTGGAGCTGTTGCTGCGAGGGACGTAAGTGAGGTCACGGCTGCTGAGCGATGAAGATGCACGTGAGATGAGCACACCAGGTCGAGGCTACACACAGCGTTGAGATGCACCGGATGTGGCCCAAGCCTCCGTCGTGCGTACAAAGGCGTACACTACGGAGGGGTGATGCTGCAGAGATGGTGGCCCAAGAGTGGGCCGAGTAGGCATCAACACGAGGCGGTGATGTCACAAGCAGATTGCTTGGAGCTGAGAGAGTGTCCCAGTGAGTGACGGGTGCGACGTTAGCGGCGGCACAGAACGGCGGCTGCTTAGTCTGCCACAGTCATGAGGGGTACGGTGGAGGCCGAGAGTGTGCCCCGTGAGTTACGGTTGCGAAGCTAGCAGCTGCACAGAACGGCGGCTGCTGCTGCTGCCTAGGCTGCCACGGTCTCGTGCTGTGGCTTGCACAGGATCACCCGTGACTTAGCTGTGACTCGAAGGAGGTTCACAGGTTGATGCTAGCGGCTGCACAGAATGGCGGCTGTTGCTGCTGCCTAAGCTGCCACGGTCTCGTGCCGTGGCTTGCACAGGATCACCCGTGACTTGGCTGTGGCTCGAAGAAGGTTCATGAGTGCGATGCTAGCGGCTGCACAGAATGGCTGCTGCTGCTGCTGCTTAAGCTGCCACGGCCTCGTGCTGTGGCTTGTGCGGGATCACCCGTCGCTTAGCAGTGGCACGCGTGAGTCTCATGAGGTCCCAGGACTGTCGCGGCGGGAGGGGCAGCCCTCCTGCTCTGATACCAGTAGTTAGCCACGAGTACTATGCTAGCAAGCAAGTGAGTGGCAAGCAACGAAACACGCCATGGATCGGGGAAAGTTAGTAGTTGAGACACGAGTTAACGAGTAACAAGTGAGTGAGGTGGTGAGAGCCAGTTGACCGGGCCACCCACGCGAGGCACTCGTCGTGGGGCCCGACCGCCACCCAGGGATCGAACTCGATCCTGGAGCGAGCGAGCTCCAGGCGGTTTCTCACACGCCGGCAAAAACCGGGCGTGTGGTCCCGAGGGATCAGCAACCCGGTTCACCACTCTAAGAACATGCAAGTATTCAACCAACTAACAGGCATGTAATCCTACAAGTTGTATCCCCATTTTGGCAGGTGAAGTTATTACTAAACTAAGGCTTGTGACAAGGCTGGTGCTGAAGCCACCACTTGGTAGCTTGATGGAGGCACCTCCACTGTGCACTTCATGCTGCACCACAGTCTTGCACCAGGGAGCCTTAGTCCAGTTCAATCACCTGCAGTGGTGAGGTGTGTGCATGAATGGAGACAAGAGGGCACTTGCGTGTGTTTGTGACAAGAACCAACACAGGCGCGACCGAGGTGTGCTTAGTGCATCTGTTGTATGAGCTACATTAGTCCATGCCCCCTCTTTGCTTCGGTGTGGCAATGAGAGCGCAAAGGCCATCGCAGAGAACTCCGGTGTGTTCCATCCACGCACAAAGTACATCAATGTCAAGTACCACTGCATCTGAGATCTAGTGGATCGAGGTGAGATTCAAGTCATGTGGGTCGGCACTGACCTGTAGCAGGCTGATTTTCTAACATAGGCCATCAACCATATGAATTTCCTCGTAGCTACACATTCTGTGGGATTGTAACCTGCCTGTACTATGGACTGACCTCTCTCCCTGAGCTGCATTTGTTGTTGTTTACCATTGTTGCCTTGTGCCGTGACTTGCATAAGTGTTGTTGCGTCTGAGGACTTGTTTGTCGTGTGGTTATGGGCGAGTGATATTGTGTACATAGTTTATTGTGACTTCTCTGCTCATGTCCATTGTCATGCACACTCTTGATGAGGTGGAAGGTACAGAATACTGGGTCAGCAAACAAAACTCCGGCAATTGTCGAGCAGCTGCAACCAGCCACCGGCGACTCTTCCGCCTGCTCCACCCGTGGTTGCCTTCTTCGTGTCAGCGGCACCTCAAATCCATCAATACCGTGGGGTCCTTCACTGTCGCAAAACAGTCTAGTGTTGTCCTTGTTCATGCTTGATCTGCCATGTCCTGGCGGCCTAGTTTAGTCATGCTTGTGAACATGTGTCATGTTAGCTTAGGACCAAACCCGCTTTGGGTCGTTGTGCACTTACAGGACATAAGTGGCATTGTTCCCTCACATTTGGATGAGTGCCGGTAAGCTTCAACTCGTCGTCCGACGGGTGGACTTGACTAGCAAGCTCCACCCCGTAGCCTTACCTCTCGCTCTCTCTCCTCCCGTTTTCAGCACACACCACCATTTTCCTTGTGGTCTTTCCCATTCTTTTCATGTTCCTGTGCTCCATTTAGGTGCGTGAGGGAAGAGGTGTAGAACTGTACTGTTTCACACTATCAACATTTTCTAGCAGCACATTCATGTTAGTTTATGAAAAAACATTCTATCACTATAGTTCCTAGACAAATACAAAAAGAGGTTTAAAAAAAAACTACCGTCTCGGGCTTTCGGTCGAACCTTGTTCAGACGACACCCCAATGTACCCCATGCCAGCTCGTTGGCCAAAGTCCGACATGGAATTACCGAACGAGGAATTCATATTGGAATATCCCGTCACCACCCACCCTCCCCACTCGTTTACCATTGTTGGATATTGGTCGCACGACCGATATCTCTCCCACTGCTCATACGGTGACACAGAGCCACCGGTCTTCATCTGCAAAGTGCAATTCTTCATTGTTCGCCCCACAAATGTGTACAGCCTGCCACAGTTGTGTACATGTAGAAAATTTGCGTGTTCGTTCATACGAGGCATCACACGCAGGTACGCTGAATGCAAGGTTTTTTTTAACCTCTTCTTACCAAAGTTGTTCCCGCACTTTGGAGCAAGACAACTGAATTGTGAGGCCTATCGAGAGCAGTCCAAGCCTACAATGAAATGGAGAAAAAAAAGGGAACAAAGTTAAGACACTTCGTTGCCTATTTCTATGACTTCGATCTTTCATGAATTTCACTTGATCCTTCTTTAGTAGGAGACACATTTATACTCATTGTTGAAGCATAAAAACATGTTCAATCATTGCATGTAGTGATCCAACGACTATCGTGATTTTTTGGAAAAGAGAGTTGACTTTTTTTACAAACAAACAAATGCAAAAGCATTCCATTGGCATTTCAAATGTGCCGCATAGCAGTCACCATTTCCCGTACAGTGACGTGCATTGCAATTCGTGTGACAAAATGCAACCGTCATAGAGTGCAAAAAGGAGATTGGACCGATGCTCGACCATGCTCTTGCGCGACTGTTGGTATGGCCAGAGTCTACGATGCGAAGTTATTGTTCTATGTACAAGACATTGGACAGAAAACTTAAAAATGAAACCCTAGGCATAATCATTGGCAGAGGGTGGTCATTTGCTTTTACATTTTGCAAAAGAAAGAGATCATGGAGTATGAGTGAATGCATATTCCATAGATATGCATAGAATAAGGAATCTACATATAAAACGACAAAGACACCAACGAACATCTTGAACTGTAAAAAAAAAAAAGCATACATCACCCACTTTTGCAAGAACATGCATGAATTATGGCAATTCTATGCATTTTCTTCTCAAGAGAGGACAAGGCGTGCACGGTTAGTTGGTATTTGCATTGTGTGGATAGAGTGTTGAGTTGGTTACAATGGTGGGGAATCGATTGATATCGTGAAGAAAGTGGGCAATTGGGTACGGACTACGCTCATTATGTGGGTAAAAGGGAATCATTCCATTCGCAAAAAGCCCTCATTGATTCACAAAATTTGTTCGATTCGCACATTTTTCTTGGACTGAGAGTCGCTCCCGCATGAATAGTCGCACTCAAAGAGATCCTGTCTTCCGGAAGCGACAAAAGTAGAGAAATGAAATGACTGGTAAAGAGGCGATGGGCTCTTGGTGGACAGAAACACCAACTGCAAACATAATTGTTGTTGCAAAAGTCCTTGTGCATTGGATTTTCTGATGTCAGCGCATATCAGTGTTGACTTCGTTGCTCGTGGGAGGCAGACTATAACGGCATCGGCACCTCGAGAGGCATCGAGGCTACCTCGATATGGTGTAGGAGGCCAGGGGGCACCCAGGACCATCCAAGACCGTTTTTCCCACGAGCCCAAGTACCCACCGACATAAGTCTTGCACCAAGAATATTGCGAGTTCAGTTCCCGGAGGAACAATTTGTTTTTCATGCACGCATTCTGCTGAAAGCACAATTGACAGGTTCCTTCATGAAAGCTGGCATAAATCGTCATAATTCAACCAATGATGTCCACACATCAGAAGTTGCACTTGGACATGCTTGATTCCATGGCAAAGGTTGCCCTCATCTTGAGTCGCCATGGCAATGGCCAATTGCATGCGTAACCTCGGACTTGAGAGTATCCGCATGAGCCGATAAAGTGGTCTGCAAAGTAAATAATCTTGATAATTCGTTTGAATGTCTTGTGTACGGAAAATGACACGTTTTTTGACACGTTTGGTTGATACATCTGGCATATGTCTTACTTTAGAAAGATGATGAAATATGTTGTACATATTTATTTTCAATTGAGCATGATTTTTTCTTCAATTGTAGTTTCTTGCTGGTTTAATCATTCAAACCAAACGTATGCAGTGGTTTGAATGATCGAATGTCCACAGATGGCAGGGTACACCAGGTGCCAATGGAATATGGCTTGACGCCATTGAGCGACATTTGAAAGTTGGTTGAGCCACATTCCTTTGCGTCCAAGACAAGAAATAATTGTGCTATCGGCGCAAGTCTTGTACCTCATGGCAGGAACACATCTCCCCACTGTTGCGTGACGAACCCAGCACTTGTGCACACCGGCGCTCGAGGCCGGTGCGCCGGTGCATGCTTCCCACCATGGCGTCTTCTCAGCCCAATTGCAACAGCTGATCCAACCAAGCCTCCACCGCAGGTTCCAGTCCCACGGTAGCTTTAGTGTCCGCTGTATTGGCGCAATTTGATGCCGACAAGTGGAATCCACCAAAGAAAAGGGCACTCATTCATGATTTCCTCAACAAGGAGCTATGTAAACACTGCGATCCTCGTCCAAGGAGTAGCAAAAAAGTGGGATTTTTTTGTGGCTCGTGCGGGAACAGGGTGAGCGGAATGTGTACCCGCATCCCCGGCCACTTCACCTGCAACAAATCGAATGTGGGGAAGTTTCCCCATCCTCCGCCAACATGCAAGGACGCGCTGCGCATGGAGCATTTTCCACCGCTGCCGGCAGGATGACAGCCATACACTGTGAAGCTGTAAAAGGGAGAGGGCAGTGAATGGGGGTCCAATGACAAACCGGTGTAGTGGCTCAAGTTGTGGGAGGCCGAGGAGAAGGCAGCCCAAGCAGCAAACGGGGATTGACGCTGCAGCATGACTCTAGTGATGACGATGGCGGGGACGCGGCTGGTCCGAGCAGGCCAGAAGCCACAACAAGACTTGAGGGTGAGATACCTCTCTTTGACGTTGACAAAACTGCCTCTTTCCAAAAATCCACCATGGTGGAGCTCTCTGATAAAACGAACAACGTGAAGTGCCAGCTGAACATCGTTAAACTCACGTGCATCGCTCCTTTCCCTATTGCCTTCCTTTCAGAGCCAACACTCATGGATGTCATCAAGTTAGGGAAGAATACAACACACAGCCTTAGGTTGCCAGCCAGAGGCACAGTGGTGGATCACTTGCTCCCAAAACAGGATGCAGAGCTCTCTGAGCTAGACACACCTTTGAAGCAGGGATGGTCAACATATTGCACCGGCCTAGCAGTCAACGAGTGGTCCGATACGCAGATCAGGCCAATATACAATGCCATGGCAGTCAATGGCAAGGGCTCGGTCCACCTGTTCTCTTGTGATGCCAGAGGTCTGACCAGGGATGTAGACCACACTGGTTCCATGATAGAGGCAATAATCAAAGTAGTGGGTGAGGACAATGTTGTTTCAGTGATGTGGGAAAATGCTTCAGTGAACAAGAAGGCATTCGACCAGCTGTGGGTGAAGTACTCAAAGTTGTTTTTCCAGTGTTTTTGTGCTCATAACATTGAATTGATTATGAAGGATGTTGGCAAGACTGCATGGGGTGCTGGGATCATTGAACAGTGTGATAAAATCATTTCTTTCTTCAGGAACAATGCCATGCCTCGCACATGGCTGAAGGAGAAAACAGGGGGCAAGGTGCTGAAAAACAGGTGTGACACCCGCTTGGCCTCTGTCTTGGACATGGTTGAGCGGTTGCTGGAGCTGCAAGAAGAGTTGGAGGAATTTGTGCAGCTGGAAGTATGGAAGCAGATTGGTTGGCAGCGGGATGCCGGCTTCAGGAATTGGAAGAGGGAGGTGAGACGGATCGTATGACGCAAGGTCTTCTGGCTTCTGCCCTTGGTGCGGGTGCTGTGGGTGGCTGATTCCCCGTGTGGGGGGGCTGGTGAGATATACGAGGGGTTGTTGGATTGTGCTGAGAAAGTGAAAGCCATGGATGAAAAGAAGGGCAAGAAGGGACGGAAGATTGCAAAGTCTCATGTCAACTTTGTTCTGGGTAGATTGGACCACCGTTGGTCTAAGGATATGAGGGGTCCTTTGTATGCTGTTGGCCGGCATCTGCATCCTCAACATTTTGGAAACAATCTCTCCAGTGATGCCACCACCCTGCAGGCATGGCAGGCGGTGGTTCCAAAAGAGAAACACGAAGATATGATGAAGGAGATGGGTGTGTTTCCAGCTGGCTCAGACCATGGTTTTCCACGATCTCATGGTGACACCTCGCAGGAATGCCAAGGCCGTTATTTTAGTATCAATAGTGCAATACATTACAATGTCTGCTGCAGAGTGGCATGTCAACTACATGTGCAACCTGCCCATGCTTCGCGATCTGGTACTGAAGCTGCTATTGCACCCCTATTCCTCATATGAGTGTGAGAGCATATTTTCCACTCACGAGTTGATCCACACAGTCAGGAGGAACAGACTGAAGGTGTCAACACTGGAGCTCCTCGTTCGGTGCAGTTTTTGTTTATGCAAGCACTACGGCCAGAATGGATGCAAGGAAGCAAAGAACATCGCTGTATCTGTAGAAGCAGAAGCAAAAATTGACAGCAGCTCATGGGTCCAGAGTAGCACGTGGAGCAGGTGGTGAAGGGGCAGCAGGAGAAGGGGCAGCAGGAGAAGGGGTAGCAGGTGGTGAAAGGGCAGCAGGTGGAGAAGGGGCAGTAGGTGGAGAAGGGGCAGTAGTTGGAGAAGGGGCAGCAGTTCGAGAAGGGGTTGCAGGTGGGGAGAGAACATTGTTTGTGCCAGGAGGAGCAGGTGGAGAAGAAGGAGCAGGTGGCAGTGGGGAAGAAGCAGGTGGGGAAGGAGCAGCTGGAGTTGTACCAGGTGGGCAGGGAGGTGAGGGAGGAGGAAAGCAAGACTCTGTGGACGCACGTCCACAGAGTCTTGCTTAGTCCTCGCCGCCTGGACACAACACCATCATCACCATCATCCAATCCAGAAAAAACAGCAGCATCATGGATTGGCAGTGTCAAGCACAGGCATAAGAAGGCTGCCTTAGTTGCCCTAGCTGCAGCTAGTGCATTGGAGCATGCGGCAGGCAGTGCAGCAGCAAGCAAGTTGGCAAGACGCGAAGCAGCAAGTGCTCTGCGAAAGTAGGATATGTTTTCAGACATGAGACTGGCTCTGATGAGAGATACTTGCAATTTCATGTCAGATCTATTTTCAGTCTCTTATGTTTTTCCTCTCCATGTCTGAAGCAGAGTTCCTTTCATTGTGAGGTATGGTTAATCAGGTTCCTTTTGTACACCATCATATGGGTGTATAGTTCAGTATGATGATGCATGAAGGTTACATGAAGTTTCTGACATGGAGTGTTCCTATGCGGTGACTGTGTGGGGGGAGAGTATGTGGAGATGGGTGCTACATGTACACTATTACAAAATGCGTTTCTTCAAATGCGCAAGTTAATGCTGAGAGGAGGGGGTTCTAATTGGTGAGTGTATGGGGGGTGTGTATGGGGAGATGGGTGATATCTTTGCATTAGTGCATAATGTTGTGATCGAGATGTGTAAGTGAATAGGGGGGGAGATTGTATGTGGTGAGTGTATGGGGGGAG
>SZWC01004522.1:52372-77120 GCA_023375785.1 Penium margaritaceum | reverse complement strand
TAGGGGGGAGGGAGGGGGGAGTTGTAAGTGGTGAGCGTATGGGGAACCTGGTCAAGTAATGTGGTTTCTTGGAAGGTGCCTTTCTATGTATGTGGGGTTTGTGTATGTCCTGGAAGTTGCCATCTGGTGAATGTGGGATATGTGTACTTCCTGGAAGTTACCTTTCTGTATGGTACACAATGTACACAGGAAAATGAGTGTATTATTGGAGGGTGATTGGTCATAAATGTTCATTGTGATCACTGTGTGATTATGCATGTGGAAATTTGTGACTGACCAAAGTTATTGTTGATGAATGACAAGAAGTAGTTGCAGTAACTTAAACAGTGCACCTCTGACTATGGAACTTAATGCATTGGTACCTATGGAACTTGTCAACATGTGCTGGAAGTGTGTATGATAGAATGCAGGTTTAGTGTAAATTCGTGTCTGTCATTGCAAATTAGTGGACCTCACTGCCCCCCCCCCCCCCTGTTGAAGATTTGCCCCTCTGCATGCCCAAGTGCGGCGCCGGGAGGCGCCGACGAGCCGCCAGAGAGAGGAAATTCCTTGTCGACGGATATGGTGACTCGAGGATCGCTCGGATCCTAAAATGGAGGATTGCCCCTAAAATTTGACGAGTCGCTAAATCCGGTGGAAGTTGTTTCATCGGAATCGGACAAGTAACGAGGGAGATATAGGCTTCCAAAGTTGGGGTGTGCGGACCGGCTCTGGGAGTCGGCCGCGGTTCGACCGGAGGTGGATAATCCACCTGATCGAGTAACAAAAGTCCATCTGGAGATTTTGCTTCGAAAGGGCTGCCGAGGCGTCCGGCGAATGATCCGTCGGATGCCAGTAGTGCAGTTTGTTACTGAGGGACTTAGCCAGATTTCTGGCTCGGTGTCCGGAACTCAGTAGTACATTTTGTTACTCGGGGACTTCGTCAAAATTCCGACTATAGGTCCGCGAACAGGTTTAGACCCACATCCATCCCCATCACCAAACTCGATGATTAACTCATCGAAACAGACCCCAAAGGCGCAAGGGACGCCGCCACTACGCGTAGGGACATCTGCGCCTCCGGAATGGCGTTTGATGGGTCCTTGATGTGTGAAGGCGCCTCGGCGGGCGACGTGGTGCGCGCTGCCGAGTGAACGGCTGGTTTGGGGTGCTGCGCTTTGACTGACGTAGCGGGAGCTACGGTTATCCAAATCACGCACGGTTTGGTGCGTTGGAGAGCTCATGACTAGCCCTACAAATGTTCAGATAATGTCCATGTTTAAAACTAATGTAAAATCGAGTTGTTCCCTTCGCAAAAGTGATTGTCTCACAAATGCCTTCAACTCCCAGAAACACAGCGTGAGGCGACCAAAAAGCTCACTCTTAGACTCAGAACCTGCACAAAACATAGCCGTGAGCACTGAAGACCCCTCCAGAACGTTGGAACTGCCTCCACCCGGGGGCCGTTTTCTGACACCCCCCCCCCCCCCCCCCCCCCCACATGGATGTTGCCAATCACACCTGAATCGATGTATCGATGTGGACCTTGATGTACCAAGGATCGTGGGATTAAGGTCGACACTGGCGTAGATTCTTGGCTAGCGAACTGATTGCATAGGGTTACTACATAACCCCAAAACTGGCTGATGGCGTCTGTTCCCGCGCAAAGGTTCTTGTTTCTTACTGCCCTCGTAGTTGGCTCAAAACATTTCTCATGTTCGCGCTACCGTAGGCGCTGAAACGACACATTGATTTTGATTTTGATTCTATGTGTTTGGTCCTGTACGCGGCGTGACAAAGTCGTCTACAAGAACTTGCAGCCCTTGCTGTATCCGCCAAAACAAGTGGCATTTTTTTTTGGAACAATCAAATGCCACCTACCAATTCCTTATGTTTTGGCAAAGATTTTGGCCTGTGTGGCATTTCTCCCACAGTCTACATAACTTCCTATCCGTGGAAGCAACTAGAATCGATGTGAATGTGTGGGATGTAGACATTCATTAAGCTTCTGTTTTTGAGAAATTTTCAAGGAATCTGCAACAAGATCTATGGTCGAACCTACATTTCCCTCTCGCCACCAAGTTGCTTAGTCTTGATGGTTGCACACGAGGCACTGGAATTCAGAGCTCGATGCTCCGAATTCTTCCAGCGAGGCTTGCTGCGTGCCGTGGCTGAAGACACCGCTCAATAGACACTCGAGAAATCAAGAATCATGTCCGTCAAATTTGGACAGCGTGAAGTGCGGCTTTGAAGGAGTCCTTGTTGCTCTCTTGCTTATTCAAACTGTTTCCCTTGCGCTTGCCAATATCCAAGTTTGATGGACATCTGCCATGATTCTTTAGGAGAATTACTACATCCGTGTTGCGTTCCATTCATGCATCATCGTTGATAGCAATGTGGCACTGGTCCCACATGGTGAGACTTCAAAACTTCCTTCTTTACTTTCCATGATTTACGTGGAAGGAAAACTCAGCTTCCCATGTCAATGTGAGTTCAAATCATGTTAAACACAGTTTTTCAATTAGTTTCAGATAAATGTCTATATGAAGGGTTTTGCAATTGATTGTTGCCAATTTTGCAAATGAGACGTTGCCCACATGTTGGGAAGCCTGCCACATAGACCGACAATCAAAAGAATCAAAAGAAATCAGCGGGGGTCATTTGATTCCTCACTTGCTTTTGCCATTTTTTTGTGAATATTCGGCAACAGCTGCGAGAACTCACGGGTGGGCTCACGATCCATCTCCCACCTCCCTAGTGCAGAATAAAAAACACCAATGCATCGGTTCTGGGCCAACATTACTGCTACAACCGGTCACGAAACCCAATACAGCTTATGGTGTATGAAGCAATTGGGTGATTTACTTGTTCGGCTGCCAAATCCTTATGTACCCAGCGTTACACCAGGCAGTCAGTGCTCATCAACTGCAAGGGTTGATGGGGAGATGGTGGGATGATGTCATCATCACATGAAAATGGAAAATTTTAGTAGAATCATCCGCCCTCGGATCAGACAACACCCACATGTTTTGCACAAAGGCGAATGTCACGCTACCCAATTACCCACTTCAAAATTAAAGATCAAACTAGTGGCAGAAAAGATGTGACATTTTTACCCATAAGTGGTGGCTTGTATCGTAACTGTGATGGCTGGCCAATCGTCCCAATTACACTGTCCTATTACAATTTCTTGTTCCCACGCATTTTTTCATTTTCCATCTGATGGCCTGTGACCCCAGCCAAAAGCGAGGGCCTGCTCGGCTAGTGACAAACAGCTCGGTCCCACTGACGGGGGAGGTCTTTCAAACCAGAATAAAAAACATAAAAAATCTATGTAAAGGCTGAAAAAGTCAGGATGGAGGGCCACTGTGTTCATTCTGCGTTTGGTGCAAGGCTGTCTGCCTTCTGGCATGAATTCTCAAATTCGTAGGGGTGCTTTTGTGTCACTCATAGCTGCTCCAGCCGGCAGCTTCATCCTCCTCTTCTCCATCTCTCCCCTCTGGTCCCTTTGCATCTCCCATCACATCATGGCATGGTTCGGGCATGTCTGCTCCAGCTTTGGCTGCCCCTCTCCAGTCTCAGCAAGCCTCCCGATGTCCCCTCTAGTATGAGTCTTGGGATCACCTTTATTCATCGCATGGAGCCCTTCACGGCGCATTGTGTAGTAGGGCTTTGTTGACCTGTGGATTGAATTGACCTTTGGTAGTCATTTATCCTGCCTCGTTTCCTTGATGTGATTTCTTAACATTCCGAGTGCTCTCCTTTGCCTTTTTTGCAATGTCGTCCAGTGTCATGTGACTTCCCCATCTCGGATCCTGGATCATTGACTCCAAAGTCAATCATCACATGAAATCTTCTCATGTCATGTTTTTCACATTGGGGATTGTTGGTGATGTACACTTCGTCCGCACTGGCTGTGGCGAGATGGCTCCTGTCTAGGACGTTGATCTCATGCATTTTGTCGCTCCATTGGACGGTGTCTTCTTTCTTGATGTCCTTTTTGTTCGTGCACTTGACGTGAACTTCTTGTCTGTGGTTTTCCTTTATGATTAGGGCATGGACTCCGTTTCCTCTTGTGGCATTAGCACAGTGTCGCCGCAGTTGTCGGGCCATCCTGTTCTTTGTGATCTTCATTGTGACAAGTTATGTTGTGTGCCCTTATTTGTACCATCACCCACTGCCACTATCACAGCGTATGTCCATATTCCTCCCTGGTTTTCCCCTGTGCACACACAACTGCTCCATTGCCACCTTGAGCCTAGCAAATTCCCTGCACCATGCATCGCTGACTGCCTTGATTGTGTACAAGGAAAGTTTCATCGCCCGTCCTTCCGATCACGTAATTCCCGCACGCTTTGTTCACTTGCCCTTATCCATGTGGACGCCATGGGTCCTCTCCATGATGCATTTTTGGGGGGTGTCAGACGGTATTTGTTTTGTCGTAATTTTGGTAGATCTTTTCCCTTCAGCAGGAAAGCCATGTCATGCCCATGATCGAGTCTTGGCTTGTCGAGGTTGAGCATCGTTGCCAGTGTAAGTTGTTAGTATCTCACTCTGAACATGGTGGGAAGTTCATGGGTGCCACAGCTTGCTTCCTTCAGTCTCAAGGGGTGCATCCGGAGCTCTCTACTCCAAATACACCACAGAAAAATGGGGTGTTGGAGCGTTGGAACGTCACTCTAGCTAACTATGTTTGTATCATTCTCGTCAAGTTTGGCTTTTCTCCCCTATTGGAATTTGAATCCATGTCCTATATGACATGGGCTTGGAACCGTATTCCCTACAATACAGTGCCTTGTCATGTCATACCATCCTAAAGGTCGTATGGTCGTCATGCTAACCTTTGTCTCACTTGTGTGTGGAGAAGCATTGCTTGCATTTGGCTCCTTGAGGACCAATGCGATGGAAAGCTGTCTCCTTGAGTTCGTCTATGTCCTTTCCTTGGTGTCTCCTTGGGGGCTGACACTTCTGGGATCCTAAGCGTAGTTGAGTTGTTGATTCTCACAATACTCTCTTCTTTGGAAGAACTTTCTCTTGTGATATTGCTCCTTTTGTCCCATCGCCTACATCCTTCTCTCATCCTGAAGCAGGTGGTGTATGTTGAGTACACTTGGTAGTGGCTGTGCTCTGTCTCTCGTTCATGGAATTCTCATAGGTTGAAAGTGTGGATTTCACCGGCACCTTTGCATCCACTTTTCAAATGACCACCTCTCGCACTTTGTTTGGGATTGTTGCTCACCATGACAGGGAGGTACACCAGATGGATGTGAACAGCGTGTTCCTCCATGGTAGTCTAGAGGAGGCGATCTACATGGCCTAGCCACCAAGGTTTGAGTTCAGTGATAAGGTTTAGCTCTTTGCAAGCCCTTTTATGGCTCGAAGCAGTCATCTCGATGTTAGACGTATAGCTGAGAGCTTCGCCGCCGTCTTGGTGTACGTGCATGATCTCCAGATTGCGTCTCCTTCGATGGAGGCCATGAAGGATGCCAAGGCTATCCTTCATGTTGCCTATAGGATGAAGGTCCTTGGTCTTGAAGTTGTATTTCTTCGGATGGAGATCATTCATGATCGTCAACAGAAAACACTAAGACTACATCAGGCACGTTATGCCCGCATTGGGGAGTGGTTTTCTGACCTCCTCAATTTAGTTTAAATAGCCTCCAGCCCCATCACACCAGACGGGCATGATGCTCTGAAGGTGGATGATCCAGGGGAGCTTGGGGAGAGAGTGATGTGACCCTATATTTCCGCCTCATTATCTCTCTGATGTACTTGGCCACTACCATGCGACCTGACAACGCCTTTGCCGCAGACCTCCTTGCATAGTTTTTGCAATGTCCTTGGGTGAGAGTCCTTCACGTAGCCGTACGAGTGGTGCGGTACGTGGTCTCCACACCAGATCTTGGACAACAGTGTCCGGTGGTAGTCGCCGGCTACACAGACAGTGACTGGGCGTGGAGCCCTAATGGGCGCAGTCAGACAGGCTACTTGTTCCTGCTGACGGCACTGCTGTGTCAGGACACAATGGCAAGTAGGTTTGCATTCCATGTAGCTCATCAAAGGTTTAGTATGTTGCACTTGGAGCTGGGATCGGGGTGCGCTGTGGCTGCAGCATCTGTTTCATGAGTTGCGTCAATTTGTGCCTTGCATTCTTTTATGCTTTGACAACCAGAAAAGGGTTGCCATTGCAGAAAACTCTGGTGTGAAAAATACACGCACAAAGCACATTGCTGTTGAGAATCACTTTGTGGGTGATCTTGAGGAGCGACAGGTGATCTCCGTCATCTAAGTTGGCATGCACATGCATCGGGCTGACTTCCTAACCAAGCCACTGGCGCACAGAAAGTTCAAGGTGGCCATTCGTTCTCTCGGGCTTCATTCATTGCCTGAGAGTGGCTAAGAGTGGGGTGTTTGAGTATGGACTGTTGAGCATCTCGTGGTGCCCTTGTGTCAGTTTTACACATGTATGAGCATGCAGACTATTGGGTCATGGGTGTAGGCAGCTACCCTACGCATGCAATGGCAGCTGGCGAGGCACGAGAAGCATGCTGTGAATGAGAGGCAACACATCCATAGGTTTGCCATGGAAGGTTTGAAGGGTACAATGTGAGTAAGTTCCCAACAAGCTTGTGGCCGTTGGGTAGTGAGCAAGCAAGCAGCGAGATCACTCTCACTCGCTACCCTGGTCCGTGGTGGAGTCAAACCACCAACAAGAGAAACCTGGCAAAACCTATTGAATGTGTCACCAGTCAGAAACCCGGCATAAACTAGGTCAAGGATGACACCCGACCACCCACGACAACGGCTCCAACGGCAGTCCACACAATAAGGTAAATGTTTGTGTCTGAAGAATGAGGACACCACGATGATGATGAGGTTCTCTGACCCTTGTCAAGGAGCTAACATGTTGTGTAGCAACGTTGTGATGGTAGAGCAACCCATGGCAGTGTCTCCCTCTGGTCAATAACTTGCTTCAGTGATGTGAGTATGAAACGATGCCAAAGGTCAGTACGTGCCATTGCCAAATCATCAACACACCCCCATGACCCATAGCCAACACGCATATGGACAACCGACACCACAAAGCCGACGTCACAATGAGTGACTTGCAACTGTACACATACCAAGTCACCACAAACCACCGTGGAACATCACGAGCCTACAACAGGCCAATGGCATGGATCGCTGCCTTGAAGACATTACTGCTCAGTGCGATCATGAGGAAGTCAGCCCTCTGTCATCAAGTGTCAACCCACACAATATAAACATTGCCTGCACACGCTCATGCACAGAATGATATCCCACATTGATATGTTTGGTGCGTTTGTGATGCATGCCATTGTGCTCGGCAATAGCTTTCGTGCTTTGATTGTCGCAGCGCAATTTGATGCAACGGATGGGGACACGCAGCTGTTGCAACAGTCTAAATAACCAAACACTCACATGTACTTGCACCAAGAGGGACGTGCTCAGCTTCGTTGGAGCTGCATGCCACACATTCTTGCTTACCAATTTTCCATGAGATTGTTATCCTCTCAACAAGGAAGTTTTAGCCAGTACGATTACGAGCATCTATTTCATAAGCCTAGTCATGGTCTACGTACATGTCGATGACTACTGATGGTTGTGCTCAGTAAGAGAGACCAACGCGGAGAGTGAATACCTGACAATGCGTTACGTGGCCTCCATGCATCATGCCTGCAGGCACTGCGAGAATTGAGCCAGGAAGTCCACAACGAAAGTGATATCTGCTCTCGTGGTGGTGGCCAGGTACATGAGAGATCCTATGACTCAAAGGTAGTCAGTCACATCCAATGTCTCCCCCAACTTCTACACGTCCAAGGTTTTGAACAGCCTCTGTCCAGCCGGCATCATCGGCGTTGAGGCAGCTGGGACATATTCGAGGAGGGATGCAAAGCGCTCCCCCGGGCTACGGATGTATGTAGCCTGGTGAAGGTGCAAAACGCGGCGAGCGCAATCACGCTCAAGCTCCATGCCTAGAAAGACACGAGCCACAACCAAGTCCTTCATCTTGTACGCCAACTGCAACAGGGAATTGACGGACGCCAGTGCCTCTCGGCTTAATGACACAATTAGTAGGTCATCGACGAAGACAAGGATGGCAGCAAGTGGTACAGATAGTGGAGTGATGAAGAGGAATGGATCCACAGTGCTATGTCGGTATCTCCTTTTCAAAGGATGGAGGTGATCTCCGGGTTCCAGCACCTTGGTGACTGTTTAAGGCCATGAAGGGCCTTTTGCAGTCGCCAAATCCTGTTGGTGCCGTCAGAAAACCCAAGGGGCTGCACAATGTAGATCTCCTCATGCAGTCAATTGTGTGGTGATGCGTTGATCACACCCAACAAGGGAAGGCACTGACAGCAAGATGAGTTTCAAAGAAGGCACATAGAGCACGTCAGGCAGGAACAACACACCACTGGGACCAACAAAGCAAACGACGCCAATGTCCTGAACCGGAAGCAACTGGCCCAGCCCATTGCTAACAAAGCAGAAGAAGCTGACGGGGCCCAACGAGACAAAGGATGGATGGTCGGACATCATGTGATGCGTGGCACCAGAGTTGAAGACCGAGAAGCCACCGGAGACACGAACATAAGGGAGAATGCCATGGGGTGCAACAGTGCCAACAGAAGAAGCAAACGAGCCACAGACAGCGAGACAACAGGGAAGGATGATAGACTGCCAATGCTTGACCAATGGAACGGATGCAGAAGACAAACCGAGGACATGACCATGTGGGTGCCACAAAGGACACTGTCAGACTGGCACGTAAGACCTCTGGCCAATGAAGACACACTCTTGCCTCCCTGATTGCAAATGTGAAAGCACTGGAGCAGGGACTAATCCAGCTGGCGCTCACTGACAGCGAACGGCTCGGAGGGTGGGGTAGAGGATCTCGAGGTAGGGGGATACCATGGAGGAAGCACGTAAGCCAGGGAAGGCGGGCCAGTGTAGATTGGTGCACCATAGGGAGACGGTCATCCCCACGGATACGGGACCGGTTGAGGAGCAGAGGCAACACCGGCGGTTGAGTAGGCCTGAGCAGAGGTGGGGCCGGTGGACCGAGAGGAGGTGCTAGAGCTGGAGGCAGAGTAGGCAGAGGTGCTACTGGTGTGCGCCCAGTGAGCACGCATGGTGCGGGCCAGGCGCAGGTCATCACGGGGTGCAGGGCACGTTCGGGCGGAATGCTCGGAAGAGTTACAGTTCCAACAGACAACCGCGCCAGGCGCACGAGAAGGTGCACTATCTTTGGCTTTCCCCTTTTCCTTGTCCCTATCCTTCCCACGGCCGTAACACTGGTAGGTAAGGGCAGCCGCGGTAGAGGAAGAGGAAGTAGCAGAGGAAGCCGAAGAAGCTACGGGTGTATGGGGGGTGAAGGCGAGGCAGCAGTGATAGCGGCAACCTTGGCAACAACAGTGCGGTGAAGGCATTTGTTTCGGAGAATGGTCCACCAACCGGCCAGCCTCTCAGCGGTGAAGACACACCAGGCTCCAACACCAGGCGGGGACTTGAGAGGAACAGGCTGGGAGGTGAGGCGTTGTAGCTCATGAGCATGGACATCGCGGAGGAGATCAGAAGGTTCAGGGATTACCCCATTGACAATGGTGAGCACAGCAGAGAGCTGGCCAGGTCGAGCATCACCAAGATCGAGCTGGAGCTTGAGCCCGCGTGCCCAGTATGCATCAGCCAATTTGTCCACATGCATAAAAATCATGTTGAACTACACGGTGAGCGTGCTTTGGACAGCCTGACGAGTAATGGTGATGCGGTGGTGCAACATAGCATATGCACCAACTGGATCAGCAAGGCACTGGGTAGTGGGATCAGCATTGCAGGTACCGATATCATCAACGAGCGTCTCATGTGCGGCAGTGATAAGGGCGCAGACAGCGCGTGCAGATTCAGCAGCGACAGGTGTGAAGGGAGCGACGGTTGGGAATACTACTCCCACGTTGCTCCCCTTGAGCCCAGACACTA
Source organism: Penium margaritaceum (assembly GCA_023375785.1). NCBI lineage: Eukaryota > Viridiplantae > Streptophyta > Zygnematophyceae > Desmidiales > Peniaceae > Penium > Penium margaritaceum. Next base: position 67,142 of record SZWC01004522.1, on the reverse strand, counting down.
AACTGCATTTCCCATGAGGAGAAAGCAAGCCTAGGTGACAGAGCAGGAGGTGGGGAGAAAAAGTCGTGCTGGCGTGGCATGGTAGCTGTGTTGGTAGCAGCAAGGGTGCAAGCGGAATGTGCATCAATGGTGCTAGAGGCAGATGGTGTGGAAGAGGTACACGCACTGGTGCCAAGGTTAGCACTAGCGAGTGGGAAGGAAGCAGCACGCAGGCACTTAAGGACAATAGCGGGGACCTCATCAGCAAAAGCAACGCGGTTTTCACAGGCCAATTTAAGGCAATCTTCAGCTTCTCGCTGAGCCTCGCGAGCAAGGTCAACTGGCACTGAAGATGTGCTATGACTGATTCGTCGTCACCATGCATGGTGATGACTGGGGGGTCCTGCCAAATAGATTTTGGCAGAGATTCTCCCGCCCCTGTGGGTGTGGGAAAAACTGGGATTGCCCTGGGCACATGTGGAGAGTGCTGCAGGACAGCCAATCCCGAATCAGACAGGCAAGCCACAATGCAAGAGAGAGCAGGAAGGGTACTAGAGGGCAGGACGCATGCAAAGATGACCCTCACAAAGAAGGAGGAGGGGCAGGTGTGCGTAAGAAGGCAAGAAGCAGTGGAAAAATTGCAGCTGTAATGGAAAAAAGAACAGAGATGGTGGAGGCAGCTGAAATCACGAGGGCAAAGGCACAAGTAGTGAGGGCGGCACCCACAGTGGTAAGGAGTGCCGAGATGGAGATGGCAGCTACGGTGAGGCTGTTGGAAAAAGACTGTGCAGATACAGCAGAAGTGACGGCCGCTACGGTGGAGATGCGTGTGGATGAAGCTATAGCTGACATTGTAGATGCAGTAAAGGCCGTGACAGAGGCAACAACGGATGCTGCTACAGCAATTTGAGTGATGATGCCTGCATCTGTGGTAGCAATGGAGCCTGCTACCATTGCGGCCTCAGTGTAGGCCCTAGTGGCAAGCCCTGCCAACGTGGTGGCAAGTTTGCGGGATGCTCGAGCTGCGGCTGCGAGTGTGGCAGCAAAAGCAGCGGTATCCTCTATGACAGGTGCAGCAGTTTGCGTGATGCTGCGTGCGACGTCAACTGCCTTGAAGGATGGCAGAGTATGGACTGGCCGTATCGACATCAACAGCAACAGTTTTGTGCATCTGGTGTCCCCCCCCGGGAGATCGAGAGTGAGAGGGGCTTACCAGGTTTAGTTGCGCAGCGCGCAAAGATGCACTCGGAAAAGCCTCGGCCGCAGACGTGTCACCTCCCTAGATACGGTGCTGACGTGCTTGGTGCTCCTCATAGTACCGTTCTGATTTATAAATTCGTCCCATTTTCAGAAAGGAATGTTGTGCTTTTTGTATTCTCCCAAAATCGGGTGCTTTTTAGTTTCTAGTGTGGTCACCCATATGGACTTGCCGGGTATTATAAAAAAGCTGAATTCGCCCACTGTTTGAATTCGGCAAGTAGCAATAGCGAGACGATCTTGCCCGGTACTCAAACTTAACGTTCGGAAGTTCGAGCTGTGGTCACGGGTGACCATCAGATCAAGTGTCAATCTGTCCATCACCGCGGTTCGGTCTACCCCCCTCTCTGACCGTTGGATGTTTGCACATCCAATGTTTCTCCCATAACGTGAAAAGTTTGTAATGCCAACCCGATTTTGGAGAACACATGATGTGGACTGGATTTAACTTGAAAGCACTGATAGGCAAAATGTAATGAGTTTTGAAGGAATTTTACTAGTGACTTGCCCAAACCACACACATGTTTTTATGGAATGCATGAGCGGGAAAAAAATAATTATTTTGGACGAATGTACTTGACAGTACGGTACATTCCGAGGGGTGCCGCACTGGGGATCTCACGATGAGCGGGCATGGATGCTTACACCACCATGGTGGTGCTGCTACAGCAGCAGGCTGAGGCTATTAAACGGACCGCAGCTCCGTAGTTGCTCCAACTGCACGGGAAAAGACCATTGTCAACGGCTGCGGCTACAAGGATGGCACAGCTGCCAGATGCTACCCAGTGCTGTTGCGGCAATGCTGCTACTGCTGCCGATGTTGCTACTACTACCGATGGCAGATTGCCACGGGCAGAGGCCAAGGCTGAAAAGCAATAGCTCCTGGTGTGCGGAGATCAGCAGAGTGCACACGAATGGCAGCAGCTGTGTCCGTCGCTGCTTGGCTGCTGCTGCTGTCGGCGCTTGACTACAAGCAGGCAACCTGCTAGCCTGCTCCCAGCAAGCCAAAATGAAAGGGATCCGGCTGCCGATGGCGGACTGCCACGAGCAGAGACCAAGGCGAAGGAGCGGCGGCTGCTGCTGCGTGAAGATGAGCGTAGTGTGTGCGATGGAAGCAGCTACGACCGTGGCTGCTTTGCTGCTGCTCTTGCTGACGCTTGGCTTTAGGCTGGCAAATTGTTAGTCCGCTTGCAACGGGCCAAGCTAAAAGGAAGCGGGCTGCTGTGGACGGGACTGCGAGGCTAAAGTGGCAAGCAGCAGGCCGAACGGGGGAAGGGGCCTGTCGCTTTGCACGACAATGCCCGCCGTTGCATGAAGGTGCAACTTTGGAGGTCGGCTGCAAAGGCAACGTGCGCAGCTGCTAGAGGGTGTAGTCTTCCCTCAGGAGACGAATGTCCACTGGACTCCAATGGACGATGCCGATGGAGCAGAGGTGGTCGTGTTAGCTGTTTGGCAACAAAGCTTTGACAGCTTGCAGTGCATAGCCCTAAGATCTAAGGATAGCACATCATTGCGCCACCCTTCTTCTGCAGAAAGCTCTGATACCAGTAGGCAGCTGCCCTAGGCATGCAATGAAAGCTCATGAGGCACAAGAAGCATGCTGTGAACAAGAGGCAGGACAAACATAGGTTTGCCATAGAAGGTTTTAAGGTACAAAGTGGGCAAGTGCCCAACAAGCTCTTCGACATCGGGCAGCAAGTGAGCGAGCAGTGAGCTTGCTCTCGCTTGCTACCTTGGTGCGTGGTAGAGACGAACCTCTAACTAGACAAAACTGGCAAAACCTATGACAAGTGTCACTAGTCACAAACCCGGCATAAACTAGGTCAGGGATGACACCCGGCCACCCACGACAACGGCTCCAACGACAGTCCACACAATAAGGCACATGTCTATGTCTGAAGGACGAGGACACCAGGATGATGCTAAGGTTTGCTGACCCTTGTCAAGGGGTTGTCCTGTCGTGTAGCACCGTCGTGACGGTGGAGCAACCCGTGGAAATGTCTCCCTTTGGTCAATCACTTGCATCAATGATGTTAGTGTGCAACAAGGCCAGAAATCACTGCTTGCCATTGACGAATAATTAACAATGGGGGAGTGTTGTGATGTGAGTTGTCGTCGTGTCCATGCTCATGCGCCAGAGCACCAACAGGTGTGTTGGTTTTTCACACATCCCTCATTTGTACTCTGTTGCGTCATCCCGGCTTGTGTACATCGGTGTGCAGATGAAAGAAGGCAAGATGCGACACTGCTGGGGTGTCGTCTGGTGGAGCCGACCCACGCCGAGGCCTACATGCAACTAGTTGGAGCCTCCTCCCTCCAACGTGCTCAGCTCCACTCCAGACCTCCCCGGCAGGCATGCCGCCAGCAGTCATTGTTGCTGCATATGCTTTCTCCAAGCATCGAGCGCCGTATCTGAATGCACTGTTGCGTTTGCAGCTCCATGTTATGCCTAGGGTCCAAGTTTCATGATTTTCGGGCAGTGTTGGTACCGGGGATTAGCGTAGACGCTGCCTGGGTTTAGGCAGCCATATCTCCTCATTGCTATTTTTCTAGCTCATTCTGGTCACACGACTGCATTTGCAGTGTGCGTAATATGGTATGACGAAACGGGCGATGCTCGGGTTTTGGGCTGTCGGCCATCTGGGAGGGCTCACCGAGAAAACCCTGCCTGCCAGAAAAGAGGTCTATTTTCTGATTGGCTGGTTACATGAGCAACAAGCTCTACAGAGCTGGGGGGGGAGCTAGAACTTGGAGGGGTCTCCCGTTTCTGTTCATTCTCAGTTCTTAATCATTCATTTCCAGTTTTCAGCTATTGTCTGGCGCTAACTCTGGCGCATGCAATTCTGAGTAACAAACACCAGAGCTCTCAGACTTAGGCTCTAGTGCAGCAGACTGAGGGGGCAGCTTAAGCAACGAGCGTGGGTTCCCGCACTCTCCATCAACAACGCTGCTTTCCCAACCTGCTGCTACAAGATGTTTCTAGCTTAGTACTAGAGCCACAGTGCAGCAGAAGTAGCAGAACACTGGAGAACAGGTCCAGTCAACGCCGGCGCTTCCCAGAACGTGCCCGTGCATGGGAAATGCTGCCGGGTTTTTTTCTGGCAGCTTTGAACCACCGGGTTGCGTCATCAAAACGCTTCCGACGTGGAGGAAATGCAGCTGATTATTTTCCGGCATCATTGACTTCACGATGGTGGTAGCGTTGGTGGACGCACAGCCGGCACGCAGGACCAACGCTGGAGCGGCGTCGACACACGTGGTGACAAAACCAGGAAAGTGACCATGCTGTTGCCAGCGCGGCAACAGCAGCAGCAGCACGCAGCAAACACACGCAGTGAGCAGTGAGCCGCCAGCAACAGCAGCAGCCAGCAACAGTAGCAGCAGCAGCGGGCAGCGACAGTAGCGAGCAGTAGCATCAGCAACGTGCAACAGCAGCAACCAGCAACAGCAGCTGGTAGTAGCAACAGCAGAAACGGGCAGCGACAGCAGTCGGCAGCAGTAGCAGAAGCGTGCAACAGCAGCAAGCAGCAGCAATAGCCGACAGAAGTAGTAATAGCAACTACTCGTAGCTTGTTGCTTGCAATGAGTAGCAAGCAACGAGCAGCGAGCTCTCGGCCCGCAGCTCGCATCAAGTAGCGAGCACGGAAAAACCAAAAAAAAACACAAAAAATAAGTCCCCCATCCTCGCAAATGGCCCTACTATAGCAACATCAGCCACCTCAGCCGCTGTAGTAGCTCTAGCAGCACCAACACCACGTAGCACCTCAGAAATAGTAGTGCGAGCAGCTTGAACAACAGCAGTAGTATCAGTAGCAGCAGCACCATTAGTAGTAGTACCAGCAACAGTAACACCAGGGGTAGCAGTAGTAGTAGCTACAACAGCAACGGCAATAGCAACAACAATATTTGCTACAACAGTAGCAACAACAATATCAGTAGCATCAACAACAGCAGTAGCACAAGCTCTACAGTTGAAGCGCCAGGGACTGCAGTAATAGCGCGACAACCATTGTTGACATCAGCCATACTCGGCTGATGTCACTACTGACGTCACTGCTGATGTCTGCAACAAAAAAAATCTACAGCAGCAAACCAGTAGATAATGCAACAGAAGCTCCTCACGTCAGCCATCCTAGGCTGATATCACTACTGACGTTACTGCTAACATCAGCAACAAACACAAAAAAATAAGAGATGAGGGGAATCAAAGGACACCATGGCAGAGAATGGAGAGGGGTCCTCTGTTGGAGGACCACCCTTCCTGCAACAACTACACAGGTTGCAACAGAATCAGTAGCTGCTGCCGCCACTACACCAGCAAGAGGAACATCAGTAGTAGCAGCAGCTACATTAGTCGCGGTAGCAGCAGTAGCCACAGTAGTAGCAGTAGCAGAAATAGCCATAGCAGGAGCAACAACAGTACCTGAAGCAACATTCGTCACCGCGGTAGTAGCAGTAGCCAAAGCAGCACCAACACCTTGTAGGCTCTGTCGTTATTCATGTTGGCTTGAAAGATCCGCTCGCCGCTTTGTACCAACAGATCAAAATGCTGACACAACAGCTAGCGGTACTGCAGTCGCCGACACAACGGCCGTAGCAGCAGCTACCGCAATAGCGTTAGCAAGCACCTTTTGTTCCACCCGGGTACGCAAGCCTTGCGGTGTCATATGCCACACAATACCTGGCGTTGCAACACACCCAACGCCAACATCAGATGGTGACGTCAGTCATAGGCCCCACTCTGGGTGCCGGATGCAGGCCGAAGGAATTCAAAACCCCATCGTTGCCGCTTCAGGTAGACGAGTAGTTCCGGAGCTCAGAGCTCACCTTCCGGATCTAGGCATAGGGTGAGGTAGTGTGGCCCTATTATATCCTGTCCTTTGACTCCACCCAGGCCGACTAGGTGTATGACGCTGGTCGCGTCGTGCGTGCCCTCGTTCCTGTTGCTCCTCCAACTGCACGTCTCACCCTCGAGGCCTTCCTCGGCGACCTCAGCACTGGTGCACTCCCTGGCCCCGCAGTAGCATGGCACGTAGTTAGGCGCCCTCATCGTCTATCTAGTGACGCCAAGACCAGTCGCCTAATCCGGGCGTTCAACTCCCTCCGCATGGGGGAGACTAAAACGGTCACCTCCTATTGGCAGCTCCCAAAGGACATCCAACGCCGCCTCGGAGACGCTGCAACACCCCCTCTCTCCACGCTCCTGACCATCAAACAGTGCCACCGACACCTTCTCCGACATCTTCGTCCACTACTCCCAGGAGGTCCTCGCCGCGATGGCTGCCCAGGGTACCCTCATGCCTAGGGCATACAAGCTCTTCCACTGCATCAAGGAGGCTCGTCAGGAGTCACACATCCATTGCACGGAGTCCCTTGCCTCTCTTGTCGTCGCCTCGGTGGCTGTTGCCATCCCAATAACAAAAGCCTCTTTTGGCACCTCCTCATCCGGCAAGAAGAAGGGTAGGGGCAAGGGGGGCAAGGAGCCACAGTAGCAGTCTAGCGAATCCGGTGGTGGCAGCCTCGTCTGCCACAACTGTGGCCAATCGGGGCACAACAAGTACATGTGGCTGCTCCCGACTGACGAGGCTCGCGTCATCGCCACCATGCATCGCCAGCATGAGCGTTGCCTTGCCACCACTGCCGTGACTGTCGCTGCTCCTGCTGAATCCGCGACACTTGCGACGGCTCCACCACAGTATCTTTTGCAGCCGTCCGTGCCCGCTCCTCCGTCACCGGTGCCTTCCTCCTCCTTCCTGGACTTTGGTGCCGTCACACCACAGGCAATCTACTCCGTTGCACCCTCCATCCACGAGCGTCAGTTGAAGCCGTTCATCGCACTCCAACTCGGCGTTCCTCGCCCTCCTCCTTAGGGAAGTACGAGTTACGTCGTCGCTGGTTCCATTGCCTCACCTTGCATGACAAAGTCTGTGCTGCGGTCGTGCCCTGTACCTTTTTCCAATCCATCCTTTGTCGTGTCCTTCCCACTTGCTTCTCTTTGCCTGGCTTGATGACTGGCAGTCCCAGTTTGCACCTCCATCCACCACGTCCGCGTCGCTCGCCCACCACCATGTGACTATCAGGGACTTTGCCACACCGGGCCAGGAACCGTGAAAGACCTAGATCATCGACTTCGTGGCCACACATCACATGACGGCCTTGTGCGAGGCCTTCAGTTTCCTCGGTCCCGTCACCGATGTCTCCGGGGTTTGAACGGGTTCTCGTCAAGTGCTACCCATTCGTGGTGTCGACGTTGTTCATTTCCATAGTCCTACTGATGATTGCTCCGTGAGTGATGTCCTCTTTTTCCCAAGCCTTGAGCTCAGCCTCCTATCTGTGATCGCCCTTTATCGCATGAGCATGGATGTTCTGCACTTACGTGGTGTTGGCACTGTGCCGTTGCGTCCGTCAAGTTGTGTCGTTTTGCTTGCCACCACCGGTGGCAACTTGTGGCACATACTACACTTGTCTTCCTCTACCTCTGTCCCCTCCTCATCGGCCAACACTGGGCACATTTTTGTTTCTACCACTCTCTTTGCATCACAAAAATCTCCTTCATTGTCACCTCTATCACATCTACTCTGCCGCTATCAACAACATGCTTTGCATGCAACCCGCCACAAGCCTTGATCCAGCCTCTTTTCCTCTGCTCTGTCCAATCGAGTGCATTGATTGTGCTAAGGGGAAGATGCACCTTTCTACCTACCCCTTGTCTGCCTCTCCTTTGACCGTCCCGCTCGACTTGGTTCATCCTTATGTCATGGGTCCCCTCCCGACAGAGTCCGTCAAAGAGCACAGTCGTTATGTCTTGACATTGACGGAAGACTACTCTTGTTATTGCTAGATATTTTACCTTTGGAAGAAGAGCAAAGTTGCTCCCACCATTCGGCACTGGCTTGTTCATGCTAAGCACGAGTGTGGCCGCCCCCTCCGTAGCTTCCGTTCTTTTCGCGAGGGTGAGTTTTTGGAAAAAACCACACTCTTCCTCGCCTCCCATGGCATCCATCATGAGACGTCAGCGCCTTACACGCCAGCCCTGAGGGACGTCTCAGAGCAGTGGAACCGCACCATGGCCGACGCCGTCCGTACCATGTGGGTCTAGTCTGGTCTCTCTGACGCCTTCTACTTTGAGGCCATGACATACATGACATGGGTCTGGAACCAGATTCCCCACGGACCCATTCCCCGTCAGTCTACACCATACCAGCACAGGTGTGGAGAGCGAGTCGACCTCCGTCTGACCCGCGACTGGGGCTGCATAGCCATTGTGTGGCTGCCTGTCCCACACCAGGGTAGCAAGGTCGGGTACCGCGTCCATCCCTGCATCTTCCTTGGCGTCTCGCGCCAGTCCAAGGCATGGTCCTTCTGGGGTCCCACCCTACACTGCATCGTTGAGTCCCGGGATACCCTCTCCGTTGAGGACTTGTTTCCCCGCAACCTCATTCGCTTTGGCGCATCAATGTTCCTTCCGTTGCATGGGAGAGTGGTGGGTCCGTTCTTTGTCTTGCCGCATCCGTGCATCCCATCGTCTGCATCCGCAAGTCCTTGTGCGCCAGCTGTCTCGTCCGTGTTCGCCAGTCCCTCTGGGCCGGCTGCCCCATCCGTGTCCGCCAGCCCCTCTAGGCCGGCTACCCCATCCGTGTCCGCCAGTCCCTCTGGGCTGGCTGCCCCATCCATGTCCGCCAGCCCCTCCAGGCCGGCTGCCCCGTCCGTATCCGCCAGCCCCTTCGGGCCGGCTGCCCCGTCCATGTCCGCCAATCCCTCCAGGCTGGATGTCCCGTCCACGTCCCCCAGCCCCTCAGGGCCGGCTGCCTTGTTCGTGTCGAGGCGCTACACATGTGGTCCAGGCAGGAGCCTTCGACCCTAGTGGATAGTGAGAACTCGAGCCGCCTCCTCCCGCCCTCTCACGCCACGACCACCCGTCACCCCACAAGGCTCCTTGCCTCTTGTCAGACCCACTTCCACAATCGTCAATGGGCACCCCTGCACCAAGGGACTTGGCTTGGCCACTCTGTCACATCACTGACCTACATCTAGGGTCAGTTTTGGGATATTCCTTACTCCTTCAAGAGCACCGGTATGCCATTGCGGCCACGGTCACGCGTATACCACCAGGGGCGCAGGACGCACACGCCCTTATAATCCATCCCATGGAGCGACCAGAGGATCCAGCCACCCTACGAGAGGCTCAGGCGTCTCCAAAGGCCGCTCACTATGAGGCTGCATGCGCCAACGAGCTTGCCGCTATTCGGCAATATCAAGTCTGTGAGCTCGTCGACTTCCCCCTGGGCCACAAGGCCATCGGAGCCAAGTGGGTTCTCCGGCGAAAGTGGAAGCCAGACGGGTTCCTGGACAAGTATAAGGCCCGTCTTACAGACAAGGGGTTTGCTCAGGTCCCTGGGATCGACTATGACCAGATCTTTGCACCGGTTGGTGAGTTCTCCACTAGTCGAGCGTTGTTGAACCTGGTTGCCCAGCACGCGTGGGAACTGCATCAAATGGATGTGAGAAATGCCTTTCTCCATGGCTCACTGGAGGACAAGGAGCTCTACATGGGGCATCCTTTAGGCTTCGACGATGGCTTTGACAAGGTCTTGAAGCTGAGGAAGGCACTTTATGGCCTGAAGCAGTCTCCGCATTGCTGGGACCAGGAGATCAGTTGTACGCTTCTCAGTGGCAGCCTCCTTCGCAGCTCTGCCAACCCCATCCTATTCCTCAGTCTGCAAGGTCAGAACCTCGTCACTGTCCTGGTCTATGTCGACAACCTGCTCATCGCTTTGCCGAATGCAGCTGCCATCCAGCTGGTTTAGGACCTCCTACGTGCTTCTTACCAGATGAAGGACCTCGGGTCAGGCGAGTCTTCCTGGGCATGGAGCTTGAGCATGATCGCTCTATGGGCATCCTGCATGTCCATCAGGCCACCTACCTCCAGACCTGGTCTGAGCGCTTTGCTGAGGACCTGCCCCTCATGCCAAGAGCATCCTCACCCATGTCGCCCGATGGTCAAACAATGCTCAAGAGCTCAGATCCACTCGTGGTTGGGGACCAAGTAGACGTGACCACGTACTTACGCATCATCAGGTCACTAATGTTCTAGCAACGACAACACGTCCGGAGATTGCATTCGACGTCAACCTCCTGGCAGAGTTCTCTCAGGAACCGCATCACCTCCACTTTGAGGTTGCGTTCTGAGTACTACACTATGTTGCCTCTTCCCCACGGTGAGGCCTCATGTTCCGTCGATAGCTGTCCATTGTGGCGACGGGATACACCTCCAGTGACTGGGCCGATAGTCCGGACGGTAAGAGTCGTACTGGCTGGATCTTTCCTTTTGGCGTCACAGCTGTGTCCTGGCGTAGCGACAAGTAAGGCTGTATTGCGCAGTACTACAGAAGCTGAGTATGTGACCCTTGGTTCTATCGCTTATGAGAGCGTGTGGCTACGCCACTTGTTGCCCGAGTCCTGTCAGTATGTCCCGTCCATCACACTGCACTGTGGAAAAAAAGTGTCATGGCCATTGCTGACAATGACGGCGTGCATCACACTCGCACAAAGCACATCAATCTCGAGTATCACTATGTGCATTCATTATTGCATGACGGCAGCATCAGCACTATGTGGGACGAGACAGCACGGCAATTGGCCGACTTCTTGACCAAGGCACTCCGCTTAGTCTCTGTGTTCTCTTCCCACCTATGTGCACTACGCCTTTGAGTCATGGGGGAGTGTTGCTTTTAACATATCTCTCATTTATGCTTTGTTTGGTCCTCCCGGCTTGTGTACATCGGCGTGAAGATGACTGACGGCAAGACGCGACGCTACCGGCGTATTGTCTGGTGGAGCCGACGCACGCTGAGGCCTGCACTTAAGTTGCAGGAGCCTCCTCCCTCCAACATGCTCAGCTTTATCAGCAGACCTCCTTGACAGTCATGTCGCTAGCAGTCACTTGTTGGTGTGTGTGGCTTCCACACGCCACAAGCGATGGGCAGGAGAGCGCGACAACATGATCCCCGATGTGGACCCCGAAGGCACCGGCGCTTCGGCAGGTGGTGGACTACCCTCTCGGAGCTGACCGACGACTGCCCTGGTGTTGTGGATACTGTCTTAGATCTTCTGTAGTTTTTCTGCAGCCTATCCTTGATGCAGACGCAACTGGCATCAGAGCACTAACGAGTGGTGGCTCCACCCACTAGCAGCTGCCAGATAGTTGCCACGACGTCCTGGGTACTTGCTGGGGTGGTTTGCAGTTTGTCTATAGACGCTAAAGTTGTCTCGGTGGAGTGGCTCTTGAGTAGCTTATCTGCAGCCTATCCTTGATGCGGACGCAGCTGGCGTCGGAGCACCGATGAGTGGTGGCTCCACCCACTAGCAACTGCTAGAGAGCTGTCACGACGTCATGGGTGCTTGCCGGGGTGCTTTGCGATTTTTCTGCAGACGCTTGATTTTTCTCGGTGGACTGGCTATTGAGCCCCATTTGCATATTTTGCATTGTCTGTCCACCAATCGGTACCGGACTTATGCGTGTGATCCGTTGTAGCATCCGACTTGAGATTCTGCATCTCTAGAATCAGACGGTGTAGAGTTCTGATCTGTCTGCGCAGAGCTACGGTCGAAACAGTGTTTTTAGGCCGGTTTTGGGACAGACCTTGCACCGTTGTGTGTGACAACCGTCGTGTGCCACAGAAGGCATTCATGATGTGAACCTTTCATTTTCTAACTCTCTCTGCATGTGATTTTTTATGGAAGCACATTTTGTTGAAAAATTGCCCCTCCGCATGCCCAAGTACGGCGCCAGGAGGCGCCGACGAGCCACCAGGAAGTAGAAACTCCGCGTCGGCGGATCTGGCAACTCGACGTTCACTTGGATCCTCACATGGAGGATTGTCCTATAAATTTGACAAGTTGCTGAATCCGGTGGAAGTTGTTTCGCCGGCATCAGACAAGTATCGAGGGAGATATGGCCTTCCAAAGTTGGGGTGTGTGCAGCGACTCTGGGAGTCGGCTGCGACTCGAAATCCGGTTGATAATCAACCGGACCGAGCAACAAAAACACCATCTGGAGAAATTGCTTGGAAAGGCCTGCTGAGGCATCCGGTGGATGATCCACCTGATCCTGCGGATCATCCACCGGATACTGTGTTGTTATATGAATGCCCCTTGGCCACTAGTCTACAGAATTGGCAAGTAGTGGACGGACCAGGCATGCACTGCTCATGTGGAGCAAGTCCCCTGTCCAACAGACCAGGCATGCACTGTCCTTGTTCAAGGATAAGTCCCCTAGGTTTTCTGATGATGGCTATTCAGATTGTCAATCTGACCGTACGGATGGAAAGAGCAGGTGTCAAACTGTTAGCTGTCCAAGTTTCGGGCTGATCCAACGGTCGGATTGGAAGATGCAAGATGTGCCTTGGATCAGGGGATGTCTTCCCTGATTGAGGGGATGACCTCCTTAATTTAAGGAGTGACATCTGCCGAGGCGTGAGCGCTTCAGGTTAGCTGAGGCGCGCGCGCTTTGGCTGCCAAAGGCACTCCTCAGCTATTTATGCCTTGTACTTGCCATTGTCTCAACTACTCCTTCACTTGATGTCTCTTGTTTGAGCTGTGCGCTTGAGACTAAGCTTGATATGAACTGCTAAGGTGGTTGTAATCTTGCTCGTGTAAGAGTGCTGACTTAATTTGTTGGGCTCTCACACCAAGGAAGAAGAAGGCTTAGAGGGCGGGAGCCCCTAAGACCTTGAGTGAAAGCACCCGGGTAGCTAGGTCTCACCAGAGGCATAGTTAATTCCTTGGGGGTGATCGTGATCCTTGGGTGAAAATCCCTTGGACGGTCGGCGGTTGCCATTGTGTCGGCGCTGTTTTCTAGACCGGAGCCTCAGACCAAGTGACTCAGGAATAACATACTGTAGTGCAGGTTGTTACTGAGGGACTTGGCCAAAAACCTGGCTCGACGTCCGAAACTCAGCAGTACGTTTTGTTACTCGGGGACTTCGTCGAAATTTTGACTGCAGGTCCGCGGACAGGTTTCGAACCTCGTCACACCCCATCACCAAACGCGACCCAAAAGTGGGGAGGATGCGTGGAAACAGTGCAGGAGATCCTCACACCATGTGAAATGGGATCTGCGCCTTGGGAAAGGTGCTTCGCACGTGAAGGAAGGCACCACGGCGAGTGGCGGCGTCAGGCTTCTGTGGTGGATGAGACCAACGCTTTGGCAAACAGAACTTGGGCTACGCTTGGCCAAATTGCCTACAATTTAGTGCGTTGGAAAGATCATGACTAGCCCTATAAATGTTGTGATTATGTCCATGCTCCAAAACGAATGCAAAATTGCGTTATTCCCTTAGCAAAATTGACTGTCTCTAAATGCCTGCTCACATAGCATGAGGCGACCAGAAAGCTCACGCTCTGTCTCAGATTCGCCCAAAACAGGAAGACGTAAACCAGTAGAGTTGACCAGAAAAACTTCAAGACCACACCACGCGGATTCCTCTTGACAAAGGGTTATGGGCCCACAAGTGTGAACACCTCCAACGTTCACGTCTTCCGCATCGCATGGGATCGTCATCTTGGACGTCGCCGTGAAGTTCTAAGAATTTGTCGGAGTAGCTGCTGCGCACATGGCACAGAAGGAGACGCAGCCCATTCAGAAGTATGCGGGCGGCCCGGGCTTCGGGCTATGGAGGTGGTAGTTCGAACTGCACCTCCCACATAAGGGGCTGCTGGATGTCATGTTGGGAAAGGAGGTGCTCACAGAGACGACTGCTACGGACGCGGAGAAGCAGACCTTCAAAAAGAAGAACACGGAGGCGCTCATGCTCCTGGTGTCTGGGACATCCAAGTCGCAGTGGGGCTACTTCCAAGGATGCAAGCTGGCAGCCAAAGCTTGGCAAAAGCTCTGCACCATCCACCAATCTAAGTCGCTCGCGAACAAAATCTTCGTGATGAAGCGGCTCCTCACGGTGAGAATCGAGGAGGGAGATGATGTCATCTCCGCCATGCAGCAGATCGAGTCGCTCACCTCGCAATGTAACGACGTGGGGTGGAAGATCAACATGTAGCTGTAGGCGATGGCTCTCCTCATTGCCCTACCTGACAGTTGGGATCCACTCATCACTGTCCTTGGAGGATGGTCGGAGGACAAGCTCAACTATGGCGCGGTCGCAGAGTACATCCGCAACGAGGCACAGCGCTGGAGCTGCGGGGAGTCCTCGTCTTCCTCATCGGCCCTTGTCACCAAATCGCGTGGTGGCGGAAGCGGGGGCCGGGGAAGTGGCGGAAAGGGCGACGACAAGAAGGGCTCCAAGAAAGGTGCGTACCGCAACTGCGGCAAGGAGGGCCATTCGGCCCGTGAGTGCGCGGAGGAGGTGAAGATCGGCGGCAGAAACAACAAGGGCAGGTCGCTCCTCAACGGCAAAAAGAACCACTTCCTCAAGAAGGCCAACAGGCGGTGCCTGGATTCCGGGGCCGAGGAGCACACCCAAGTCGAGAAGGTGGGGTTTGTCACCTACGAGAAGTCCTCCAAGTCAATGGTGGTCGC
>SZWC01004522.1:11496-46151 GCA_023375785.1 Penium margaritaceum | reverse complement strand
CATCTGGAGAAATTGCTCCGATAGGCCTGCCGGGGCATCCGGTGGATGATCCACCTGATCCGGTGGATCATCCACCGGATCCAGAAGTGCAGGTTGTTACTGAGGAACTTGGCTAAAAACCTGGCTCGGTGTCCGAAACTCAGTAGTACGTTTTGTTACTCGGGGACTTGGTCAAAATTTTGACTGCAGGTCCGCGGACATGTTTTTGAACCTCGTCACACGCCATCACCAAATGCGATCCAAAAGTGGGTAGGGTGCGTGGAAAAAGTGCAGGGGATCCCCACACCATGTGCAATGGGATATGCACCTCGGGAAAGGCGCTTCGCACGTGAAGGAAGGCGCCACGGCGAGTGGCGGCGTCAGGCTTCCGTGGTGGGTGAAACCTGAGCTTCGGCAAGCGGAACTTGGTCTACGCTTGGCCAAATTGCGCACAGTTTGGTGCGTTGGAGAGCTCATGACTAGCCCTATAAATGTTGTGATCAAGTTCATGCTCAACAACTAACGCAAAATGACGTTATTCCCTTCACAAAATTGACTGTCTCTAAGAATCCTACTCACATAGCGTGAGGCGACCAGAAAGCTCAGGCTCAGTCTCAGATTCGCCCAAAACAGTAGACGTGAACCAATAGAGTCTATCAGACCAACGTCAGGACCGCACCACGCGGATTCCTCTTGAAAACCCCAACAGCGGTGCTGAAGGGTAAGGGCGGCAGGAGCAAGCGCAAGCAAAACGTGGCGCACCTGAAGGTGTTCGGGTGCAAGGCGCATGCGATGTTGCAGGTGGCACAACGACGCGACAGCAAGCTGGAACCGCAGGCAAATGTTCCTCGGCTACGAGAGCATGCAAAAACCGTATTGGCTCTAGGACCCGCGGACGCAAGAGATCATCTCCAGCTGTGACGTTGAGTTCGACGAGCAGCTGAGCTTCAACAGCAGCATTAACGACATGAGCGTCATGAACACTCCAAAACAGAGGGAGTGATTCCAGCTCCTTGACTATGAGGAGGAACCGGAGGACGTGGAGGTCGATGATATGGCGTCGGAGNGCTCAGTCTCAGATTCGCCCAAAACAGTAGACGTGAACCAATAGAGTCTATCAGACCAACGTCAGGACCGCACCACGCGGATTCCTTTTGAAAACCCCAACAGCGGTGCTAAAGGGTAAGGACGGCAGGAAGACGCCGCAAGAGGTTTGGAGCAGGCGCAAGCAAATCGTGGCGCACCTGAAGGTGTTCGGGTGCAAGGCGCATGCGATGTTGCAGGTGGCACAACGACGCGACAGCAAGCTGGAACCGCAGGCAAATGTTCCTCGGCTACGAGAGCATGCAAAAACCGTATTGGCTCTAGGACCCGCGGACGCAAGAGATCATCTCCAGCTGTGACGTTGAGTTCGACGAGCAGCTGAGCTTCAACAGCAGCATTAACGACATGAGCGTCAGGAACACTCCAAAACAGAGGGAGTGATTCCAGCTCCTTGACTATGAGGAGGAACCGGAGGACGTGGAGGTCGATGATATGGCGTCGGAGTGCGGCGGTGCAGCAGGTGCAGCAGCCGACGTGGAGGACTCCGATGATGATGCAGTTACGTTGGAGATCCGGCGGAATGATCCTTTGAAGGAGGCACCGCGGGTGCCAAAGCGCGCACTCTGGGCAGAGCTCGCGTCGGGCATCGGAGAAAAATCCTTCGGACGCATCGCCTGTCCGGTTCATGGTTCACCGGAGCGGGAGGAATCCTCGGGGAGCCGTCCAGTTGATGATTCACCGGAGCGGGCAAGGTTGGAAGGATCGCAGCAGAGCGACAAGATGCCACCAAAACTACCGCGCCTTAGCGGGAGGCAGCGGAGAGCGGGGAAGCGTTTTGACACAGGCACCGGTTGATGGATCGGCATGATGCGGTGCATGCTGGCTGCATCAACAGAGCTGACGACCGTGCAAGAGGCGCTTGCGCGGCCCGAGGGGTAGCAGTGGGATGCCGCCATCAAGTCGGAGTTGGCGTCCATTACTGAAAAAAACACGTGGCAGCTGGTTGACAGGCCAAAAAACGCCAAGGTCATCGGCTCCAAGTGGGTATTCAAGACCAAGTTCACAGAGGAAGGTGTGGTTGACAAGTACAAGGTGCGGCTCGTGGCAAAGGGGTATGCACAACGTAAGGGCGAGCACTACAATGAGACGTTTGCCCCCATTGCTAAGTTCACAAGCATCTGGTCGATCCTTGCGGTGGCAGCCGCGAAGGATATGGAGCTCCACCAGATGGACGTAAAGACGGCCTTCCTCAATGGCATCATCGACAAAGAAATCTACATAGAGGTGCCGAAGGGGGTGGAGGCGCTGGAGGGCAAGGTGTGCAAGTTGTGGAAGTCCTTGTACGGGCTAAAAATATCACCCCGATGCTAGTACCAACAAATGGACAGCTTCACGGCACAACTCAGCTTCAAGGGCTGTGAGGCAGATCACATCGTGTACGTGCAACATAGCAAGAAGCTGCATCAGATTGTTGCACTCTACGTGGACGATCTGATCTTTTGCTCCTCACAACTCTATAGGCTATAACAGGTGAAAGAGCAGCAGAGCAACAGGTTCCAAATGTCACACACGGGGGAGCATGAGTTCTACCTCGCGGTGAGCATTGCGCGATACCGGAGGGCGTGCACGCTTGAGCTTGGACAGGCCAAATACGTGGCCGAGGTGCGAAAGCGGTACGGCATGGAGGACTGCAAACCAGTCTACAGTCCGGTCTCCACGACCTGTGAACTGAGTGTGGCAATGGTGCCACAAACAAAAGAAGAGCTGGAGGATATAGCAGGGGTGCCCTACCAATTGGCGGTGGGCAGCCTCATGTACGCCATAGTGGCGACTCGGCCGGACCTGGCCTACGCGGTGGGCCAAGTGAGCAGGTACGTGGCCGATCGAGGGCCACGACACTGGCAGGCGGTCAAGCGCATCCTCTGCTATTTGCAGGCAACACGACACGTGCGCCTAAGGTTCGACGGTAAGGGGCAGGCGGACCCCTTGCGTCTTGTCTTCTATACAAATGTAGACTACGCTGGGGATGTGGACAAGCGGAAGTCCACATCGAGCTATGTGTTCTTCCTCGCTGGTGCAGCGATCTCATGGTGCAGCAGGAAGCAAGACTATGTCGCCACCTCCACAGTGGAAGCTGAGTACATGACGCTGGCCGAGGCGGTCAAGGAGGTGGTGTGGCTCTGCAGGTTGCTGGGGGAGCTGGGCGTGCCGCAGCTGGAGCCTACAGTGGTGTAAGAGGACAACACTGGCTCCATCTTGCTGACCAACAACCCGACGCAACACAAGAGGACGAAGCACATCGACGTGCGTTATCACTATGCACAGGACATGGTCGAGAAGGGGCAGGTGGTGCTACAGCATTGCAGCACGCATAACATGCTTGCGGATTGCTTGACCGAAGCGCAACCCGCGGACCGGCACGCGATGAGTGTGGCCGGACTTTGGATTACCAGCTATGATGGGCTGGAGGGCGCAGCAGAAGATGAGTGAGAGAAAGCAGGAGTAGCGAGCATGGCAGGTGCAAGGGGGAGAATGTTGGAAAAATTGCCCCTCCGCATGCCCAAGTGCAGCGCCGGGAGGCGCCGACGAGCCGCAAGGAAGTGGAAACTCCGCGTCGGCGGATCTGGCGACCTGAGGATTGCTTGAATCCTCAAATGGAAGATTGTCCCATTCATTTGATGAGTCGCTGAATGCGGTGGAAGTTGGTTTGCCGGAATCGGACAAGTATCGAGGGAGATATGGCCTTCCAAAGTTGGGGTGTGCGCAGCAGCTCTTGGAGCCGGCTACGACTCAAAATCCGATCGATAATCGACCGGACCGAGTAACAAAAACACCATCTGGAGAAATTGCTCGGATAGGCCTGCCGAGGCGTCCGGTGGATGATCCACCTGATCCGGCGGATCATCCACCGAATCCAGAAGTGCAGGTTGTTACTGAGGAACTTGGCCAAAAACCTGGCTCGATGTCCGAAACTCACTAGTATGTTTTGTTAGTCGGGGACTTAGTCAAAGCGGCAGCAACAACAGCAACAGCGGCTGTGGCGGCGGGCAGTTGCAACATGCGGCCACAGCCGCTCACGCTTGCTATAACAACAGCAGCAGCCCTCGCAGCAGTGGCAGCTGTAGTAGCAGCATCCAATACTGCTGCTTGCTCGCCCCGCGAAGCTGCATTGCAACCTTGCGCTGTGAGAAAGCAGCGAGAAGCTGGTCGCTCGTAGCGAGCAAGCTCGCTTGACAAGCTCCCTCGACAAGCTCCCTTGAGGTGTAAGTTGAACCTGCACACACAAAGAGAAAACCAACAACAACAAAAAAAAACAGAAAAAACGAAGGAGGAGAGGACCGAGGGGTCCTCGAGTGGGGCACCCCACAACAACCCCAAAAGAGGCACCCGAGGAGGTTGCACCTGAAAAAAAAATGGAGTGGGAGGACGACAGGGTGGTTTGCAAGTACGGCAATTGAGAAATACCCTGAGGAGGGGAACCCCACTAGCACCTTGCGTTCGGTGAACAAAAAAAAAACAAAAGGAGGGGTGGCCGGAGGTCATAGATGTCGGTTGGTGACAGCGACCGGTGCAGTAGCAGCAGTCGCTTTCGTAGCGACACCACCAGTAGCGTTACCAGCTGCTAGAAGTGTGGCAGGGACCACCGCTGTCAGAGTCAATGGCGGCCATAGGTAGCAGCAACAGCAGCAGCAGCAGCAGCGAAAGGCGACTTGAGGTCACATATTGCACCAGCTCTCCTGACGACGTTGGAGCGTGTTTGAGAGACTGTGCTTTGATTGCCCACTTCTCCCTGTGGCCTTGTGCCAGCGGGAGCAAGAACACTATGCACTCACCGACGCTAGGCTCTGAAGATGAGCACATTGGCGACGTAGGGAGCACAGCTGGTGCCATGGTTGATGCCCGCATTGCATGCGTGGAAGGCGCCAATCCCACACTTGTAGTTGCAGCCATGGCACACGTCTCGGGCGTCTACCGGCTTTACCTGTTACTACTGTGGGGATCGGCACCATGGTTGGCGCCAGTGTCGTCAGCGCCCTGCGTGGTGGCGACCGCTTTGGATACGGTCTTGCCCTTCATCTTCACCATCCGACTCAGAGACGTTGTCAGGCGATACCGTGGCACCCCTCAGTGGAGCCATGGCGGTGTTGTACGCCAAGCTCAAGGTCTAAAGCGTATGGTGCAACAGCTCACAGACTATGTGGTCTCTGAGCGGGTTGTTGCCACCAAGCCGTTGCCGATAACCCCGGTTTCCTCCTCGCCATCCTCACCTCCAAGAGCGTCGTCACCTGACTGTCCCTCGACACTTGACCTCAGCTTCACATCCGACGCCCTCCGCTCCTGGTGTCAGTCGGTGTCATCCCAACCTCCAACCCCGGCGCTCAGAGCAACTAAGTGAAACTTAAGAGGACGAAAGTGCATCGGCACCGTAAAAATTGGAAACCAAAACTCCTCCCTGCTCCCGTAGACACAAAACATAACATGCAACAAATCTATAGAAGGCAAGCACATAAAAACATAGTTATGGACAGGGAAATCCTGCTAGAGGATAAAAACAAGTCATAAATGTTCAGCCAGGGAGTTCTCTGTGGGCAACAGCTCTAGTCAAGAAGTCAGCACGTTGAGATTGTGTGTCAGCCTAGACAGAGAGGACAGTGCCATGAGCGATGCGGTCACGTCAAAGTTTGCATTCTTTGTGCATGAATGATGCATGCCCTCATTTTTTGCAAATGCCATCGTGCTTAGGCTGTCACAGCGTAGTGCAATGTAGCGACCAGGAACATGCAACTTCTAAAGAAGGAAACACATCCAAGTTGGTGCTTAGGTGTTTAGGCAAAAGGGACTATTGGGATACGTGGAGTAAAGTGCTCCCCTAGGTTGTGAATATGCGTAGCTTGATGAACATAGGAGGAACAACAATGCCTACCCTACTCGAGTGTCATGCTGAGGAACACATTTGAATGAGCAATGCCCTTCATTTTGTGTGCAAAGTGCAAGAGCACCTTTACCGACTAGCCCATTAAGAGCAGGTCATCAACGGGAAATGAGCAAGAAAGTGTGCTTGATTGCCAGTGCTATGCAGGTACCCCCCCTTTCCATAGGTGGACGTAATCTCCATGTTCCAGCGCCACGGAAACTATTCCAGCCATACACTGCATTGTGCAGTCACCACACATTTTTTGAGCCATGAGTGTAGCTAGGTGACTGAACCGCAAATATCACATCGTCCAGCCTACAACGTATCTTTATGTACATCCATGAATACAGTGATGTAGGACACCACCTCTACGGCCAAAAACCCTAAACTTGCCAATCGAAGGCTTCCTTATGGTTGGTAGAGGATGGATTGAGCCTTGATGTTTACTTTCCATATGCTTCTTGTGTTGTAAAAAGTCAAAAACATTCCACAAACATACACCATGATCTCATGCTATCCACCACATGTATACTTTGAGTTCCTACAACATGTGGCCCGGGAACTTTATGTGCCGTGACCCCGTGTGTTATTGGAAAAGGAAACGCTAGGCAGCAAGTTGGGGCAGCAGCGTTGTTGATGTAGCGTACGGGCTTCCACCCTCGTTGCTTAAGTCTGATGCCCCCTCAGTCTGCTGCTCTAGAGACTAAGTCTGGAACCTCTGGGTTTGTTACTCAGAAATGTGCGCGCAAGTGTTAGCGCCAGAAAGCAGCTGGAGACTAAAAGTAACTGATTAGGACTAAAGAATGAGCAAGAATGGGAGACCCCTCCACGTTCTAGCTCCCCCCACTAGTGTAGAACTTGTTACTCAGCTAACCAGCCCATAAGAAAATAGTCCTAGACCTATTTTCTGGCAGGCAGGGTTTTCTTGGTGAGCCCTGCCAGGCGCCCGACAGCCCAAAACCCGGGTGTCGTCCGTTTTGCTTGAAAACTGGACCATACCATAACACCGACGTTGCAAACGCACTCGTGCGGTCAGAATCAGCTAGAAAAATAGCAGCAAGGAGCTATGGCTGCCCGAACCCAAGCAGTGCCTACGACAGGCAATGGTGCCAAATAGTGCCACACAACAAGAGACATGGACCATAGGCACAACATGACGCTGCAGACGCAATGGCATAGCCAGAAACAACGATGGGTGCATATAGACAAAATCTGCAGTGGCAGTGACCGTCGGCGGCCCGACCGCCATGGAGGCCTGCCGATGGAGCTGAGAGCATCGCTGAAGGGAGGAGGCTCCAGGGAACTGCGAGTACTCCTGTGCGTGCGTCGGCTCCACCGAGGGATACTCCAGCGGTGTCGAGTCTCACCATCAGTCATCTGCACTACGATGTACACAAGCTGGGAGGACACAACAGAGTACAATGAGAGATGCACGAAAACCAACACTCGCCCATGACTCAGAGGCGTAGTGCACATGTGCGGGCAGAGACATGGTCAACAACCAGACTCCCCAGGGCACGCAGAGACGTAGGCACGAACAAAGAGAGCCACTCATGGATGCACGCCCTAGGACAGGAGGTTTACGGCAAACGTGATGTCTGGGCGCATCGTCGTCGCCAGGAACATCAGTGACCCGATGACTTGCAGATACGTGGTCACATCGACTGGCTCCCCCACAACACTTGGGTCAAGACTCTTCAGCTTCACCTGGCCAACACGTGACATGGGTGAAGATGCGCTCGGCATGAGTGGCAGGTCCTCGGCGAAGCAAGTGGACAGAGTCTGCACATAGGGTGCCTAGTGGACGTGCAAGATGCCTTGGGAGCAATCATGCTCGAGCTCCATGCCCAGGAAGACTCAGGCAGATCCGAGATCCTTCATGTGGTAGACGGCGTGCAGCGGGTCCTTGACACGCTGGATGGCAGCCGTGTCTGGTGACGCGATGAGGAGATCATCAACGTAGACCAGGACGGCAGCAAAGGTCTAGTCTGACGGACTGACAAACAGTGCGGGGTCAACGGTTCTACGCAGGAGGCCGCCGCGTAGGAGCATGCTGTTGATCTCCTGGTTCCAGCACCGAGGTGACTGCTTCAGGCCATACAGGGCCTTCCGCAGCCGCCAGAATCTCCCAGTGTCGTCGTCAAAGCCTGGGGGCTGTACCATGTAGAGCTCCTCACCCTCGAGTGAGCCATGGAGAAAAACGTCGCTCACGTCCATCTGATGCAGCTCCCACCCATGCTGGGCAACCAGGCTCAAGAGCTCCTGGCTAGTGGAGAACCGGCTGACTGGGATAAAGATCTGGTGGTAATAGACTCCAGGGATTTAGACAAACCCCTTGGCCGAAAGGCGGGGCTTGTACTTGTCCTAGGACCCATCAGGCTTCTACTTGTGCCGAAAGTCCCACTAGGCTCCAATGGCCGTCTGACCTAGAGGAAGGTCAACGAGGTCATACATGTGGTGCTCATCACTGCAGGCAACGTCCCAATGTGCGACCTCAAGAGAGGCTCGAACCTCGTGTAGGGTGGTTGGGTCCTCCGGGCATGCTGTGGAGCGGATTGAGAGAGCGTGTGCATCTCAAGCTCCAGGTGGGATGCGCGCGAGTGCAGCCACAAAAGCATAGCGATGCACATAGTGGAGCATGGCGTAGCCCAGTTCAAAAACCGGGTGAAGTTCTGCAATGATGGCCGAAGTGGTCAGGTCGAGGGCCTTGGTGCCAAGATCCCCACTCACGACCGTGGGAGTTGAGGAGACACGTGAAGCCAAATGGGATCGAAGCGCCACGGGGTGCTGTGCGACGGTCTGTACGCTCACCAACGGCCTGGGTTGGAGGCTGCCACTTGGGCCACGTGAATAGCGCGGTATGGCAGGAGATGTCACTGAGTCCGACGGGCCAATAACAAGGAACGAGGCTGCTGGCCCGGAGGGGCCAGCGGATGCAACCAGGGCTGCTGGCCCGGGGGGTGCCAGTGGGCGGGACTGGGGCTGCCGGCCAGGAGGGGCCAGTGGGTGCCACCGGGGCTGCTGGCCCGGGGGGTGCAGCGGGCGCGACTAGGGCTACCGGCCCGGAGGGGCCAGTGGGCGCCACCCGGGCTGCTTGCTCCGAGGGGTCAGCGGACGGGACTGGTGCTGCCTGCACGGAGGGGCCAGTGGGCGCCGCCAAGGCTGCTGGCTTGGAGGGGCCAACGAACGCGACTGGGGCTGTCGGCCCGGAGGGGCCAACGAACGCGACTAGGGCTGTCAGCTTCGAGGGGCCAGTGGACGCGACTCGGGCTGCTGGCCCGGAGGGACCAGCGGACGCGACTGGGGCTACCGGCCCGGAGGGGCCAGAGGATGCAACCAAGGCTACTGGCTTAGAGTGACTGAGTGATGTGTCGCCCGGAAGCGGTAGGACAGAGTACGGACTCACCACTTCCCCATGCGACAAAAGGGACACGGAAAAGCAGGAGCGAATGAGGTCACGGGGAAACAGGTCCTCAAAGAAGAGGGCCTCGCGGGATTCGACGATGCAGTGCCGAGATGGATCCCAAAAGTGCCAGGGCTTGGACTAACGAGAGACACTAAGGAAGGTGCAAGGACGTCCACGGGGGCCGAGCTTGTCGCCTTGCTACGGGACGGGCAGCCACACAATGGCCACGTAGTCCCAAACGCGAGCCGAGCGGAGGTAAGGGAGCTGACCGCACCAATGCTGGTATGGCATGGAGTGGCGGGGAAGGGGATCGTGGGGAATCCTGTTCCAGACCCATGTCATGTAGGCCATGGCTTCAAATTAGAAACCAACGGAGAGACCAGACTCGACCCGCATGGTACGGACGGCGTCAACCATGGTACGGTTCCACCGCCCGGAGACGCCGTTCTGGACAGGCATGTAGGGCGCGGATGTCTCATGGTGGACACCACGGGAGGCGAGAAAGGTCGTGGTCTCACCTATGTACTCACCACTGTGATCGGAGCAAAAGCGATAAGAGATTGGCCATACTCGTGCTCCGCAAGGACAGGCCAGTGAGTTAGGCGACATCGCTCTTCTGCCAAAGGCAGAAGACCCAGCGGTAACGAGAGTAGTCCTGAGTGAGGGTGAGGACAGAGCGGCCATGCTCTCCGACCGAATCAGTGGGGGAGAGGGCCCATGACATCGAAATGGATCAAGTTGAGAGGGGCGGATGCACGGGAGGAGGACAGAGAGTAAATGGACCGGTGTATTTTGTCCTTAGCACAATCAATGCACTCTGTGGGGCACGAGAGAGGGATAGTCTTTGGGTCAAGTCCCTTGGCCGCCTGGGTACAAAGCATGCTGTCTAGGGCAGTGGAGTGGACGTGGTAAAGGCGGTGGTGCAAGAGGTGAGTGCGCTGAGGAGAGAGTGTGCTGGTGACAAACACATGACCTGTAGCGGCCGACGGGGAGAGGACGGAAGGAGAGGAGGACAGAAGAGGTACATGCCACAGGTTGCCACATGCAGTGGCGTGCAGGACGACAAGATTGGACGGACACAACGACACAGTGCCAATACCACGCGAGTGCACAATGTCTATGCTCATGCGATCAAGGGCAGTAACGGACATGAGGTTGAGCTCGAGACATGGAACGAAGAGGACATTGGTCATGAAAACATCGCCGGCAGGACCACGATAACAAACGACGCCGACGCCACGGACGGACAACACCTGTCCGAAGCCCGTTCAGATACCAGAGACATTGCTGACAGCACCGAGCATACTAATGGCCTCGCGGGAGGTCGTCATGTGATGCGTGGCCCCAGAGTAGATGATCCAAGTCTCAGCAGGGTCCTGGACCGGAGTCGCCAGATCGCTAACGGTCACATGGCAGCAAGCAAGAGACGTGGACGCGGTGGAAGGGGGTGCGAACCGAGACCGCCAATCATGAAGCCACGCAACGATGTCATGGAAGGGGGTAGAGGAGACCGCAAAAGACGATGAGACAAACGAGGAATTGGGACATGACTACAACTTACTCTCATTCATGCAGGGCTGGGCAAGAGAGTAGGAGGTGACGCAACTCGCACTTCCCTGGGGGGAGGGCAAGGCACGCCGAGCTAGAGCGCGATGAACTGCTCCAACTGACGCTCACAGGAGGATGGCCCGGGAATGTAGACTGAGTGCGGAGTGAAGTCACCGGAGCCCAGGTAGGAGGAGGAATGTGCCGATGAAGGAAACGGAGGCGCCGACGGCTGCGGATGGTACTGCTGTGGAGCTAGCGTCGGCTGTACAGTTTTAGCTGTCGGAGTGGTGGAGCTGTTACACGAGGCCGAGGCATAAGGGCCGGCAACAACTACGGTGGAAGAGGCAAGACGACGCTCTCGCTAGCAATGCATGGTGGCAATGACGCGTGCCTCGCCCGTCGGTAGAGGGCACGTGTACCACCCGTGCCCGGGCTGGCCACAGTTATGGTAGACCGAGCCACCACCGCTAGACCCGGTCAATGGTCGCTGTTGTTTCTGCTACTGACCCTTTCCCTTCTTGTTCTGACGCTTCTTCTTCCCCAATGACCAGGAGCTGGTGGAGGTAGCTGCGGCGGGGGAAGCGACGGCCACGGAGGCGACGGCAGGGGAGGCAAGAGCCTCCGTGCGCTGGAGTTGGGACTCCAGACGAGCTTCCTAAATCTAGAGGAAGAGCTCGTATGCCCAAGACATGAGGGTGCCCTGAGCCGCAATGGTGGAGAGGACGTCCAGGGAATAGTGCATGAAGACGTCCGCGAACGCGCTGGTGGAATCGCGCTTGATGGTGAGAAGCAAGGCTTGAGGAGGTGGGACAGAGGTGCCGAGGCAATGAAGGATGTCCTCCGCCCGTTGCCAGTTGGCGGTGACCGTCTCGGTCTCTTCCATGTGCAGGGAGTTGAACTCCCGCAGCAGACGGCTGGTCTCAGCCTTGCTGGACGGGGGATGGGGACGAGTGAGGACGTGTCACGCGCCTGCATGGTCTGGGGTGGCGCCTGCAGTGATGTTGCCGAGAAAAGGCTCTAGGGCTAGACGGGAAGCCGGAGGGGCGACGGGGACGAGGGCACGTACGGAGCGACCAGTGTCATACAAGTGGTCATCCTGGGTGGAGTCATACGGGAAGGTGCAATATTCCCATAGAACCTCAACCTGCACCGACATGCAAAAGTTGAGCCCCGACTCCGAAAGTGCTTGCCAGCCTGAAGCGGCGAGGGCGGCGTCTCAAAGTCCTTCTGCCTGCGGTCGGCGCCTAGAGTGGGGCCAAGGACGGAGGTCACCGTCTCTCGTTGGCGCTGATTTTGTTGTTGCACAAGGTAATGCGTGGCAGCAGACACAACGGGGCTTGCGTGCCCAGGAGGAATGAATGGTGGCATGGCACTTGTGGTAGTTTGGGAGGCCAAAGACTGTAGTGCTGCAAGCTACTGCGTCAAGACAGCGAGCTGTTGCTGAATGGAAGCCAAGGGATCAGGGTTGCCGCCAACGACGGCAAAGGGTTGTTGCTACTGCTGCTGCTGTTGTCGCTACTACTGTTGCTGCCGCTTCTATTCCTGTTGCTGCTATTGCTACTACTGCTGCTGTTGTAGTTGCTACTGCAGCTGCTGCAGTTGCTGCTCTTGCTGCTGCAATTGCTGTTATTGCTGCTGCTGTTGCTGCTGCTATAGCCACTGTAGGAAAGGGGGGCTGCGGGTCCCCCCAACATAGGACGACCCCTCCCCATACGGGCTATTGGCCATGGTGGGTTTTGGTGCCCCTCTCTCTGGTTTTTTTTCTTTTGTGTGCTAGTGATGTCAACAGTGACGGCAGCCTAGGATGGCTGACATCAGCAGATGCTACTGCCGTATGTGCAGAGCTACTACTTTGGAGTTTCCTCCCCTTCATTTCCCCTCCTTTTTTGTTCTTTTTTTGTGTTGATGATATCAGCAGTGACGTTGGTAGTGATGTCAGTGGGTGGCCACTGACGTTAGCAGCGATCGTTCATGGAGCTGCTGCTGCTACTGCTACTGCTCCTGCTACTGCTGTTGCCGCAGTTGCTGCTGCAACTGCCACCGCTGCTACTGCTGCTACTATTGCTGTGGCCACTGCTGCTGCTACTGCTACGGTGGCAGCAGCTGTTGCTGCTGCTACTGCTACTGCTAAGCTGTTGCGCGCTACTGCGGCTGCTCCGGTTGCTGTAGTGGCTATGGCGGTGGTGGCAGCTGTGGCAGCGCTTCTGGCGGGTTGGGATTTCATTTGCTTTTTTTCTTTCGCTCGTCACAGCGAGCTCACTGCTCACTGCGAGCGACGAGCCACTAGCAGTGAGCTCGCTGCTTGCTACTCCCTACTCGCTGCTCGCTACAAGCAGTGGGCTCGCTGCCAGCAGCTCGTTGCACACAACGTGCAGCGAGTTGTAGGTTGCTGCGGCTGTTGCTGCCGCTGGCTGCCGCCACAGGCGTTGGCACCCAAAACCCAGGTGTCGTCCGTTTTGCATGAAAACTAGACCATACCATAATACCGACACTGCAAAGGCAGTCATGTGGTCAGAATTAGCTAGAAAAATAGTAGCAATGAGTTATGGCTACCTGAACCCAGGTAGTGCCTATGACAGTCAATGGTGCCAAACAGTGCCACACAACAAGAGACATGGACCGTAGGCAGAACATGACGCTACAGACGCAATGGCACAGCCAGAAATAGAGATGGGTGCATGTAGACAGCATCTGTAGTGACGGTGACCGCCAGTGGCCCGACCGCCACTGTGGCCTGCCGATGGAGCTGAGAACGTCGCCCGAGGGAGGAGGCTCTAGCAAACTACGAGTAGGCCTCAGCGTGCATCGGCTCCACCGAACGACACTCCACCGGCGTCGATTCTCGCTGTCAGTCATCTGCACGCCGATGTACACAAGCCAGGAGGGCACAACACAGTGAAATGAGAGATGCACGAAAACCAACAATTGGTTTCACTAAGGGTGCGTTCATGTTATGCGCGGCGGAATAAATCTCTCACTTGTAGAGACTTTGATTACAAACGAGAGACAAACAAAGTTCAAAGAGAATATGATTGTTAACATGATTGATGCCACTAGCTAGCGTCCCATGAGATGCATGACATCATGCCATGTATTTTGTGACTGTGTCTTACCTCACATGCACATGCATTGGCTCTTCAAGTAGTGTTGCAGCTGGTCAAGTATTATGCGGAATGAATCTATGATGAACAATAGGTTGCTTATGCACGCGTGACATGTTACAAGGGTAAAAAAGGGGAGGGAATTTCATGATGTAACTTGTGCTACGGGTGAATATCTGGTTCACAAGACACCATATATGTGATTAGTTCGATTGAGCAAGGCCATCTCAAAGCAGTGCTACGCTTAGTTCGAGGTAAGGTCACACGGCTTGCCCAAGGCTTGTGGACCATCATTGGTGCATTGGTTCAGATTTTGTTCCTAAGAAGATGCGTGGAAGCTTCCTAGCGACACAGCCGCTGACTGGGCATCAGTGCCTGGTCAGACGGTGACGACAGTCACAAGTCATGCACGCAGTGTACAAGTTGACAGGTTCGTCACAAATCACAACACTCCCCCATGACCCGATGGTATGCATGTCCATACACGTGCACCACTGAGACGCATACAAACACAAGTGCAACGACAAATGTGACACGGACACAGACACACCCCACACTCAACCACTCTCAAGCAAGGGGCGAAGTCCAACAGAACAAATGGCCACCAGGAGCATTCCGCTTGCTAGTGCCTTCATCAAGAAGTCAGCACGCTGCATGTCTGTGCCAACCCAAATGACGGAGATCACTTGTTGCTCCACCAGATCACACACGACGTGGTGCTCAACCGCAATGTGCTTCGTGCCAGCATGAAAGACACCAGAGTTCTCCGCAATGGCAAGAGCACTCCGGTTATTGCAACGAAGCACGATAGCGGATACTGACTGGCCAAGCTCATGGAACAGACGCTGCAGCCATAGCGCCTCTGCAGCCCCTGCACCCAGAACAACGTACTCTGAATCCGATGAGCTATGTGCAATGCAGCCCTGCTTCCCGCTACGCCAGGACACATCAGTCCCACCGAGCAGGAACACGTAACCGGTGCGACTGCGTCCATCTAGGCTCTAGGCCCAGTCGCTGTCCATGTAGCCGTCAAGGACCATCGAACACTGCCGGCGAAAGCATAGTCCGAGGTACGGTGTGGAGACCACATATCGCACCACTCATACAGCCGCGTGAAGGGCTCTAGCGCATGGAGCCTGCAAAAACTGGGCAAAGAGGTTGACAGCGAATGCGTTGTCCGGACGTGTGGTAGTGGCCAGGTACATCAGAGATCTCATGAGACGGAGGTACAAGGTCACATCCACTGTCTCCCTCAGTTGTGTGGCATCCTCCACCTTCAGGGCGCCCTGCCCATTAGGTATGAGAGGTGTGGAGGCCGTGGGCACTACGCTGAGGAGGTCGCTGAAGTGCTCCCCCACAACCCGTGCGTATCGGGCCTGATGCAGTAGTAGAGTACGATGTCTGCGGTTTCGCACGATCTCCATGCCAAGAAACACCGCTGCATGACCAAGGTCTTTCATCCTGTAGGCAGTCTGGAGGATAGCCTTGGCCTCCTTTACGACCTCCAGTGAAGAAGACGCGATCAGAAGGTCATCGACATAGACCAGGATGGCGGTGAACCGCTCAGGCGTATGTCGGATGAAGAGAGAGGGATCTGCCTCACTTTGTACATATCCCGCATGAGTTAGGGTCCCAGTGATCTCCTGGTTCCAACACCGAGGAGACTCCTTGAGGCCATAAAAGGACTTGCACAAGCGCCAGACCTTGTCATCGTCCTCAAAGCTGGGTGGCTGAGCCACGTAAATCTCCTCATCCAGAGAGCCATGGAGGAACTCATTGTTCACATCCATCTGGTGCTGAGCCACTACACCGAACAGAGCTCGAGCTGAGGTCACGCGGCCGCAGGGGCAAAGGTGTAAGTGTAATCAATGCCCTCAATCTGAGAGTACCCCTTGACAACCAAGCGAGCCTTGTGGCATTCAAGTGAGCCATCTGGCTTCACTTTCTTACGAAAGACCTACTTACCTGAGTAGCCTTCCTCCCAGATGGAAGGTCGACTAGCGTGTAAACTTCGTGCTCTTGGATGGAGCGAAGCTCATCCTCGCAGGCAGCACGCCACGCATCAGCATCCTCTAATGAGAGAACTTCCCTCATTATGCCCGGGTCAAGCGCCAAAGAGGGGGAGCTCTGCATGGCAAGAGCGCACGCCTCAGTGCTAGGTCTGACAACCACAAGATTGGCTGCTGCATCACAAGCGATGTGAAACTCGCAAGTGACGAGATCGTGCCCTACGGGACACGCTGGGTGTACCTCTGTGAACTCAGTACGGACACTCAAGCCTAGGGCCTTTGTGTCGGGATCGCCACTCGCGATATTGCGAGTGGAGCGTGTGGGTGCAGGACCAGGCACTCGTTGAGCTCCGGAGTCCAATGGTCGAAGACAACGGCCAGGCTCACGGGAGTAACCTGGGCTCAAGGGGCGTACCTGAGGCTTAGAAACAGGCACAAGCGCAGCTAGGGAGGACTGAGGCAAGAAAGCGGGTGATGCCGTACGAGGAGATGCGGGTGTGGGAGACACGTGACTTGGGGTGACAGTAGGAGCAGGTGAGGCAGGGCTATGCACAGAGGCAGGAGTGCCGGCGGACACAGGTACGGTCACAGGAGTACGCACAGGTGTATGATCATGGGTACGTGAAGGATGCAAGGGAAGGGGGGTAGAAGTCGGCGGTGCTGGAGAGGTCTCTGGGCCGACAGCAATGATCGCTGGTTTATCAAGAGCCGGAGACCACAAAGTGGAGGGAACTCAAACAGACGCATCAGCCTGGTGAGGGATGCTCGCAAGCACAGACTCCCCCATCCGGCAAGAGACCTCACACATATGAATGTGTGTGATAGATTGCGACGTAATCGATGTCAGATCACGGTAGGTGAGGGACTCAAAGAAGAGCGCGTCACGGGACTCAACAATGTGCTGACGAGCAGGGTCCCAAAAGCGCCAGGTCTTTGACCGTGGGGAGATGCCAACGAAGGCACACATGCGGCCCCACGGTGAGACCTTGGACCCTTGCTGGTCCTCGGTGTACCACACAGAAGCCAAGCATCCCGAGCTGCGAGCGAGGCGTAGGTCAGCACGGAGACCAAACCAAAGCACATACGGTGTAACGTGGTCCGGAAGGGGACCGTGCGGGAGGCAGTTCCAGACCCCAGTCATGTAGGCGAAGCCCTCAAAAGCGAAGGACTCCGGGAGACCGCACTCAGACCTCATAGCACAAACTGCATCCTCCATGGTGGGGTTCCAACGCTCAGAAACACCATTCTGCTGAGGAGTAGCAGGAGCGGAGACCTGGTGAAAAATCCCGTGCTCAGCGAAAAAGCTATCCATCTCGCCTAGAAACTCGCCACCACGATCCGAGCGGAAGGTGTGCAGAGTATGGCGGGACTGACACTTAGCCATCACTAGCCAGAGGCAAACCGTGAGAGCGGCGTCACTCTTCTAGCGCAGGCTCTAAACCCACCGCATCCGGGTGAAGTCATCAGTCAGGGTCAAGACGTATCGACCCCGATCAGACAAGAACTCGACAGGAAGAGGACCAAGGAGGTCCGAATGGACTAACTCGAGAGGGCGAAGAGCGCGAGAGCGGGAGTCGAGGTAAGTGCAGCAATGCATCTTACCTTGGGCACACAAGAGGCAGTCGGTCTTGGCCGGCTTCTCGAAAGAATCCGCGTCAAGCCCAAGAGCGGGTTGTGTCCGAATGAGCTTCGACACAGTGTCGGAGCCCACATGACATAGACGGTGATGAAGCAATTGCTGGTGATTAGGAGACAGGACACCAGTGACAAAAACACGAGCTGAAGGGGAGGAAGAGCAAGGAGCGGAAGTTCAGGAGACACGATATAGATCATCTACAACAGAGGCACGTAGAACAATGCTGCGAGTGTCAATAGCAGTCACAGTCGCGGACTCGGTAGTGTGCTCCACAGAGAGTTCCATGAGTGTGGAAGCACGGACAGAAAGCAAACTGAGCTCAAGATCAGGCACAAACAGCACCTCGGAAAGATACAAGGGGCCAGAAGGACCATCAAAACGCACGACCCCAACACCCTGGACTGGCAAGGACTGACCATAGCCTATGTGGACGGAACAGACAGACGCAACAGGGCCGAGAACGACGAAATCACTACGACGACACGTCATGTGATGAGTGGCACCTGAATCGATGATCCAAGTACCGCCGGAATCACGACTGGAGGACGTCACTGTACAACGGGCAATGGAACACTCGGCCTCCAACGGACACTGGGCAGCAAGTGGGGAGGAACGACAAAGGGAACAATGGTGAGACTCATGAATCCAATCTATACAGTCAGGCCCATCGTCATCACATGCCGACTGTACCCCCCCACACGAGTCATCCCGGGTCACCAAAACAGACGGACTGACAGTCTGTTAACCACCCGGCTGTGACAATACACTCGCACCTCCCTGAAAGCAGAGCGCTTGAAGATGGCAGAGCTCGGCGATGGTGCAGTCACGTGGGTCGGGGTCGCCGCTGGTCGCTGGTGAAGAAGCGCGATCTGCTGTGGTCGTGGTTGCCGCGCGTCTGGAGGATGTGCTACTCGATGTAGACCGGAGTGTGTGCGCAGCCTAGAACCCGCGAGTAATCCATGCCCAGTCAAGCGGCTGCTGGCACTCGGTGTAGCGATGGGCGCCTCCACAGTTGTAGCAGTGAACAGAGCGTCAACCGCTACTGCCCGATGATGGCTGCTACTGCGGCTGCTGCTGGCCCAAGCCACGCTTTCGTCACCCCTTCTTCCCCTTTGCTGCTCTCACGACACCCTGTGTCTGAGTCAGTGTCATTGGGGTGGAAGGGGTGGAGGATGACGAGACGGAGGATGGAGAAGGGGTCTACAGGAGGGGCGTCGGTGGTGATGCAACAACTGCTGCAGCAATGGAAGTCTCTTGATGAGCCACGGCTGCCTCACGGGCTGAAGTCACCCGGAGGAAAAGCTCGTGCGCCCAGGGTAGAAGTTGCAGTGAGGCCCAAAAAGGCTCAAGCACGGTGTCGCTGTACCGTGTGAAGATGTTGGTGTCCTCAAGGCAAACCCCGAGCATGATCGTGCGGAGCGCCCACAGCTGTGTACCTCCTGAAGTCCCAAGGTGCGTGTAGATGCGCATAGCGCGTCGCCAGTAGTCTACTGCGGGCTCGGTAGGCCCCTGGAAAAGGGAGTGAAAGGTACGGATGTGTGGAGCACGGGTGGCGTGCGTCTCTGCAGCGAGCAGGGACAGCGCTATGTCCCCGCCCCCACGTGGATCAGCGTCGGTGCCTCTGCTCGCCTCGCCAAGGAACGGGCAGAAGTCAACGACGGTCTCGCGCGGCATGGCCTAGAGGAGTTTGCCCATCGCCATAACCGCTGTCAGCACCTGAGCTCGGTCCAAGTCTGATACGGACTGTGGTAGTAGGGCCACATGCCCTCTGAAGTGGCCCAAACCTGAAAGAGGATCTCCCAGTAGTCAAAGCCGTCCTCGCTGACATACCGGGGAGGCGGCGTCTCGAAGTCTGGATTGCCGCACCGTAGGGAGAGCAACCACAGGCTAGGAAGGACGAGAGATGGGAAAGACGCCGGGAAGAGGGAAGTCCCTGGGGTGGAGGTCAGGCGACAATTGAGCCTCCGGAATGTGGGATGTGTGTGGGGGTCGAGAGCTCGTCTGAAGCTAACGGATACGCTCCTGAAGCATACGAATCTCGTGCTCGAGGGAGTCGCCCTCCATGCCTGGAATGTCTGGATCCTCGTCCCAAGGCTCAGGAGGTGGCTGGTTGGCTCCAACTCCTGCCTCCGGTGCTGGAGCTGACTGCTGTGTAGAGGGTGCGACCCTGGCCGCGCCCTCAGAAGTCTGTCGCGGAGTCGTGGAATGACCTCAAAGGAGCTCAGTGAGTGTACGAATGGCGTCAGTCTGCTCCTGCTACAGTCAACGCATCTCGTCTTGCTGGCTGCGCAGGTCCTCAATGGCCTGCAAACGTGGGCTCATGACCCCTTAGGAGGAAGAAGAGGTATCTATCACCCCTTTTCTCTTCTCGTCGGACGGAGCCATGGTGCTGCTCATCATGGCCCGAGACAACAAAGTGGTCAAATTGCATAACCGTAAGCGTTTCTCGAGGATTTGAAACGCTGGCAACTTTTGACCCTCCGACCAAAAATTTCACTAAGTGGGGTGCTGACGTCAGCGGAATTTTGCTGACATCAGCAAAACCTAATGACATCAACGAGTCAAGATGCTGACATCAGCTTGCCCCTTTTTCATTCTTTTTCTTTGTTGTTGACCCTCGCGACTGCTACGCAAGCTGGCGGCCACTCCACAGCAGCCATGTGGGAGCTACGCGGGAGCTACGCTGCAGCTTTTGCTCGACTGCTGCTACTACTGCGTTGTCAACTATAGAAGTAGCCGCGCGGCTGCATGCGGAGCGGCCACCTCGCCGCTGTGCATGCTGCTATGGAAGTAGCCGCGTGCTGCTGCTCTTGCAGCAACATTTGCAACAGCCGCCGCACTCTGCTACCGCTGCTGTTGTTGTGCTGCTGCTGTTGCCGCTACTATTATTGCGCTGCTGCTACTACCGCTGTTGCTCTTGCGCTGCTGCTGCTGCTGCCGCTGCTGCTGCCGCTGTTGCTACGTTGCTACTGTGTCGCTATCGCTGTTGCTGCTGCTATCGCCGCTGTTACTGCTGTCGCCGCTGCTGCTGCGCTGTTGTTGTGCTGCTGCCGCCGCACGCTGCTACTGTGATGCTGCCGCCGTGCGCAGCTCCCGCTGCTGCTGCTGGATGCGGCTGGCAACTGCATTCTCACATGCTGATGGTGACCGTCATCGACACTGGTCTGCTGACGTCGACGGGTCCCTTTGGATCTGCTGCAGCTATGGCTCTCACTACTGCTGCTCTGCTGTGTCTCTGCTGCGCAGCTCAGTATGAACTGTCTCACCGCTCTGATACCATGAGAATGAGAAGATGCAAGGAAGCTTCCTAGCAACACTCCCGTTGACCAGGCGCCATTGCCTGATCAGACGGTGACGACAGTCACAAGTCGTGCACGCAACGGCAAGAGTTTGGCTAGGGGACACAAGGCAAAGTGTCTGAATGCTTCAATAGCATTTGCAGAGAGAGCTGACAAATGACAGGTCAATGGCATAAATACCTGCAGCGGCGCACAGCGGGTGTCGTACGCGGCGATCCAAGAGCTGTCCTAAAACCGGCCCAAAACCACTATTTTGGCCATAACTCAGGGCACACATGTCAGAATGCTACGCCGTCTGAACCTAGACGTGCAAGATCACAAGACGGACTCTACGACTGGTCACATGCATGTACCCATCATCAAACGGTGGACACACAATGCAAAAACATTCAAATCGGGCTCATGGCCAGTCCGCCGGAAAGACTCCTACAAGCTGCAGAAAAACAGCAGGGAGTCTCGGCAGTGTCCGGGGCTCTGGAACGGTAGTCGGCCAGCTCCAAGCTGGTAGTCCGCTGCCAGTCATCGCATCGGTGTCACCAGGGCCCGCATCAGGGATCTGCATGAGTATGGACACGGCCAAGTGGTCACAGTAGACAGTACAAGAACGTCACAAATCACAACACTCCCCCATGACCCGATGGTACGCATGTCCATACACGTGCAGCAATGGGACAAGTACAATAGTGAGAGTAAAACAGATGGGACACGGACACACATCCCACACTCAACCCCCTCAGGCATGGGGTTAAGCCCAACAGAACGAATGGCCACCAAGAACTTTCCACGAGCTAGTGCCTTCGTCAAGAAATCAGCACGCTGCATGTCAGTGCCAACTCACATGACAGAGATCACATGTCGCTCCACCAGATCATGCACAAAGTGATGCTCAACTGCAATGTGCTTTGTATGAGCTTGGAAGACACCAGAGTTCTCCGCAATGGCGAGAGCACTCTGGTTGTCGCAATGAAGCACAATATCGGGTACTGACTGACCAAGCTGAAGAAACAGGCGCTGCATCCATACCGCCTCAGCAACCCTTGCGCCCAAAGCAACGTACTAAGCCTCCTATGAGCTACGTGCCATGCAGCCCTGCTTCCCGCTACGCCAAGACAGAGCAGTACCACCGAGCAAGAACACGTAGCCAGTATGGTACGTCCATCTGGGCTCCACGCCAAGTCGTTGTCAGTGTAGCCGTCAAGGACCATCAAACATTGCCGAAAAAAGCAGAGTCCGAGGTACGGCGTGAAGACCACGTACCACACCACTCACACAGCCCCGTGAAGGGCTTTGGCACGTGGAGCCTGCGATATCTGAGCGAGGAGGTTGACAGCGAAAGCAATGTCAGGACGTGTGGTAGTGGCCAGGTAGATTAGAGATCCGATGAGACGGAGGTACAAGGTCACGTCCACTGTCTCCTCCAGCTGTGCAGGATCATCCACCTTTAGGGCATCCTGTCCATCGGGTGTAAGAGGTGTGGAAGCGGTGGGCACTGCACCAAGGAGATCGCTGAAACGCTCCCCCACAGCTCGTGCGTATCGGGCGTGATGCAGTAACAGTGTCTGACGCCTACGATCGCGCACGATCTCCATACCAAGAAACACCGATGCAAGACCGAGGTCCTTCATCCTGTAGACAGTCTTAAGGATAGCCTTGGCCTCATTCATGGCCTCCAGGGACGGAGACGCAATCAGAAGGTCATCGACATAGACTAGGATGGCGGTGAACCGCTCGGCTGTCGATAGGATGAAGAGAGAGGGCTCTGCTTAGCTCTGTACATATCCCGCATGAGTCAAAGTGCCGGTGATCTCCCGGTTCCAACACCGCAGAGACTGCTTCAGGCCATACAAGGAGTTACGCATGTGCGAGACCTTGTCACCGTCCTCAAAGCCTGGTGGCTGAGCCACGTAAATCTCCTCATCCAAAGAGCCATGGAGGAACACATTGTTTACGTCCATCTGGTGCAGTTCCCAGTCACGCTGAGCCACTACACCGAACAGAGCTCAAGCTGGGGTCATGCGGCCGACAGGGGCAAAAGTGTCAATGTAATCGACGCCCTCAATCTGAGAGTACCCCTTGACGACCAACCGAGCCTTGTGGCGTTCAAGTGAGCCATCTCTTTCTTGCAAAAGACCCACTTGATCTGAATAGCCTTCCTCCCAGGTGCAACATCGACAAGCTCGTAGACTCTATGCTCTCGGATAGCACAAAGCTCATCCTTGCAGGCAGTGTGCCAAGCGTCATCATTGTGTGATGAATGAGCTTCCCTCAGGGTACCCGGGTCGGGCGCCATAGAGGGAGAGCTGTGCGTGGCAAGGGCACACGCCTTGGTGCTAGGCCTGACGACCACAAGATCAGCGACTACATCACAAGCAATATGGAACTCACGAGAGACGAGATCGTGTCCTACGGGGCACGCTCGATGTATCTCTGTGAGCTCAGTGCGGACACTCAGGCCTAGGGCCTTTGTGCCGGGGTCACCACTCGCGATGCTACGAGAGGGGTGCCTGGGTGCGAGGCCCGACGCTTGTTGAGCTCCGGAATCTAGTGGTCGAAGATGGCTACCGGGCTCACGGGAGTAACCTCAGCTCAAGGGGCGCACCTCAGGCTCAAGGACAGGCACAACCACAGCTGATGGGGGCTGAGGCAAGGCAACCGGTGATGCCGTGCAAGGAGATGCGTGTGTGGGGAATACGGGGCTGGGTGTGACAGCAGGAGCAGGCAAGACTCGACCTGACAGAGAGGCAGGAGTGCCAGCAAACGCAGGTACGAGAGTAGGCGAGACTGGACTAGACACAGAAACAAGAGTGCCAATAGACGTAGGTACTTGCACAGATATAGGCGCGGGAACAGAAGCAGGGGCACCTGTGGGGCGTGAAACAGGATGTACGAGCAAGGACCGACGGTGATGATCGCCGGGTCATCAAGGGCCGTAGACCGAGAGGTGAAGGGGGCTCAAACGGACACATCAGCCTTGTGAAGGGTACTCGCTGGCGTAGAAGTCACCCCCATTTGCCTAGAACCCGAATAGGTAGGAACATGTGTGGCGGAGAGTGTCTTGATCGAAGTCAGGTCACGGTAGGTGAGAGGCTCAAAAAAGAGCGCGTCGCGTGACTCAATGACGCGACGACGAGTAGGGTCCCAGAAGCGCCAGGCCTTCCACCGTGGGGAAATGCCTAAAAAGGCACACAAGCAGCCCCGAGGTGAGACCTTGGACCCCTGCTGGTCCTCGGTGTACCACACGGAGGCCAGGGATCCCTAGAGGTGAGCGTGACGAAGGTGAGCACGGTGTCCAAACCAGAGCTCATAAGGTGTAATATGGTCCGGAAGCAGACCGTGCGGGAGGTGGTTTGAGACCCAAGTCATGTAGTCAAAACCCTCCAAGACAAAGGACTCAGGGAGACCGCACTCAGACCACATAGCGCAAACCGCACCCTCCATGGTGCGGTTCCAGCGCTCGAAAACACCGTTCTCCTGAGGGATTGCAGGAGCGGAGACCTGGTGAAAAATCACGTGCTCAGCAAAGAATCCGTCCATCTCACCAAGGAACTCACCGCCGCCATCCGAGCGGAAAGTATGTAGCGTGTGACGTGACTGACGCTCAGCCATCACTAACCAGAGTCCAACCGCAAGGGCGGCATCGCTCTTCTGACGCAGGCTGTAGACCCACCGCATCTTGGTAAAGTCATTTGTCAGATTCATAACATACCAGCTATGATCCGATAGGGACTCCACCAGAAGAGGACCCAGAAGGTCTGAGTCAACTAGGGTTCACGAACGAGAGTCAAGGTAGGTGCATCGGTGCATCTTCTCCTCAGCGCAAAAGAGGCAATCGGTCTTGGGTGGCTTCTCGAAAGAAGCCGCGTCAAGACCGAGAGCTGGCTGTGTCCGAAT
Organism: Penium margaritaceum; assembly: GCA_023375785.1. Taxonomy (NCBI): domain Eukaryota; kingdom Viridiplantae; phylum Streptophyta; class Zygnematophyceae; order Desmidiales; family Peniaceae; genus Penium; species Penium margaritaceum. The sequence continues at coordinate 21,323 of SZWC01004522.1, read as the reverse complement.
GAGCTTTGACACAGTATCGGAGTCCACGTGACACAGACGGCAATGAAGCAACCGCTGGAGTTCCGGAGATATAACACCAATGACAAAGACCCAACCGGAGGACGAAGGAGAGAAAGTGGAGGAGATCTGAGAGATACCATACAGATCATCTACAAGTGAGGCATGAAGGACAACACTGTGAGTGTCAGTAGCAGTGACAGTCGCTGAGTCTGCAATATGCTCCAAAAAGAGACCCATCAGTGTGCAGGCAAGCACAGAAAGCAGGTTGAGCTCAAGATGAGGCACAAACAACACGTCGGAAAGGTACAAGGGGCCAGACGGACCGTCGAAACATACAACCCCAACACCATGGACTGGCAAGGACTGACAAGAGCCTGTACGGACGGAAGGGACAGATGTGAGAGGACCGAGAACAACAAAATCACTACGACAACACGTCATGTGATGAATGGCACCAGAATCAATGATCCAAGTGCCACCGGAGTCCGAATGGTGGACGTCACTGTACAACATGCAATGGAACACTCGACATCAGAGAGACGGTAAGCCGTCAGTGGGGAGGAACGATGCAGGGCACAAAGATGAGACTCATGAACCCAATCGGTACAATCAGGCCCATCATCATCACATGTTGACTGTTCTCCCCCACACACGTTGTCACGAGCCACAGGAAGGGATGGAAAGACAGTCTGTGGACCACCCGTCAATGACAACACACTCATACCTCCCTGAAAGCGGAGCGCCAGAAGGTGTCCAATCTCAGCGATGGTGCGGTCGCTTGGGTCCGGATCACTGCTACTCGCCGGTGAAGAAGAGCGAACAGCTGCAGTCGTGGCCGCCAAGCGTCAGGAGGATGGCGAGGATGACGTGCTAGACATGGAACAACGGGCGTGCGTAGCCTGGAGCCCCCGAGTAATCCGAGCCCAGTCGAGTGGTTGTTGGCATTCGGTGTAGCAATGGGTGCCTCCACAATTGTAGCAGTAAACTGAACATCCACTTCTACCACTGGATGATGAATGCTGATGTGACTGCTGCTGACCCGATCCACGCTTCCCCTTCTTCTTCTTCCCCTGAGCTTCTGCTGCAACACCCTATCTCAGAGTGGGTGTGGCCGGGATTGAAGAGGACGAGGAAGATGAGGACGTGATGGATGATGAAGAAGGAGACTGGAGGAGGGAAGATGGTGGTGATGCCACAATTGCTGCAGCAAGAGAAGTCTCCTGATGGGCCACGGCTGCCTCGCAGGCTGAAGTCACCTGGAGGAAGAGCTGGTATACCCAGGGGAGAAGGTGTAGAGTGGCTGAAAGGGGCTCAAGGACAGTGTTGCTGTACCGTGTGAAGATGTCAGTGTACTCAAGGCAAACTCTGAGCATCATCGTACGGAGCGCCCACAGTTGTGTGCCTCCTGAGGTCCCAAGGCGCATGTAGATGTGCATGGCGTGTTGCCAGTAATCGGCTGCAGGCTCTACAGGCCCTTGACGGAGAGAGTGGAAGGCACGAATGTGTGCTACACGAGTGGCATGCGTCTCTGCGGCCAGTAGGGATAAGGCCAGATCCCAACCTCTGTGTGGATCGACGTCGGTGCCTATGCCGGCCTCACCAAGGAAGGGGCGAAAATCAACGACGGTCTCACGTGGCATGGCATATAGGAGTCCGTGCATCGCCCTGGCTGTCTTCACCACCTGTGCTGGGTCTGTAGGGTGATACGGGTTGTGGTAGTAGGGCCACAATCCCTCTAAAGTAGGCCAAACGTGAAAGAGGATCTCCCAGCAGTCGAAACCATCCTCATTGATGTACCATGGAGGTGGTGTCTCAAAGTCCTTGGGTTGCCGCTCCATGGGGAGAGCAACCACAGGCCAAGGAGGACGAGGGATGCGAAAGACTCCTGGAAGGGGATAGTCAACGGGATAGTCGGATTACGATTGTATAGGAGGAAACTGAGGAGATCTGGTGCACGTCTACAGCACGCGGAGGCGCTCCTCAAGAACTCAAATCTCATGATTCAGGGAGTCGCCTGTCATGCCTGGAATGAATGGACCATCATCCAGGAGGTCAGGGGGTGGTGGGTAAGGTCTAACTCCTATCACGGCTGCCTGAGCCGACTGCTGTGTAGAGACCGCGACGCCGGCAGCTCCCTCGGAAACCTGCCGTGGGACCATGGACTAGGCACGCAGAAGCTCAGTCAGTGTGCGGATGGCATCAGTCTGCTCCCGCTGTAGGCAACGCATCTCATCCTTCTCGCTCCGCAGGTCCTCAATGGCCTGCGAGCGTGGACTCGGGATCCCAGGAGAAAAGGAGGAGGGACCACCTGTCCCCTTCCCCTTGTTGTCAAACGAGTTCATGTCGCCTCTCGTTATGGGTCGACAGGTGAGGTTTGTTGGATTGCAAAAGCGTCAGCGTTTCTCGAAGAGTTGAGACACCGGCAATTTTTTACTGTCCAGTCAAAGATTTGGCAAAGTATGGTGCTGACGTCAGCAGGTAGTTGCTGACGTCAGCACATCCTGTTGACGTCAGCAAGCCAAAATGTTGACGTCACCTCGACTCCCCCTTTTTTTTCACAGTTTTGAGCGCAGAAGCTGCAAGGAAGCTGCACAACAGCTTCCGCTCAACTACTACTGCAGCGGTGTTGTTAGCTGTAGCAGCAGCTGCATGCCTACGTGCGTAGCAGTGGCAATAGCGGCTGTGCAATTCCGCTGCTGCTGTTGTTGCTGCGCACTACGCCTACTACTCGCTGCCGTTGCCGTGCGCTGCTGCTGCTACCACTGCTGCGCTGCTGTTGCTGCAGCTAATGCTGCTCTGCTACTGCGGCCGCGACTACCGTTGCTCTTGTTGCACTGTTGTTGCCGCCGCTGCTACTGCTCTACTGCTGTCGCCGCTGCTGCCGCTGCGCTGCAATTGCCACGGCTGCCGCTGCGGCTGCGGATGCCGGCTGCACTCGCTGCAGCCGCTACGTGCTGCTATAGCTGCTGCTACGACGCTGCTTCTGCCGCTACTACTGGTATGCTGTTGCTGGTTGCAGCATCACCACGGTGTCCAAACCAGAGCTCATACGGTGTAATATGGTCCACAAGCGGACCGTGCGGGAGGCGGTTCCACACCCAAGTCATGTAGGCAAAACCCTCAAAGACAAAGGACTCATGGAGACCGCACTCAGACCGCATAACGCGAACCGCATCCTCCATGGTACGGTTCCAGCGCTCGGAAACATCGTTCTGCTGAGAGGTAGCAGGAGCGGAGACCTGGTGAAAACTCCCGTGCTCAGTAAAGAATATGTCCATCTCGCTAAGGAACTCACTCTCGCGATCCGAGCGGAAAGTATGTAGCGTGTGACGTGACTGACGCTCAGCCATCACTAACAATAGTCGAAATGCAAGGGCGGCGTCGCTCTTCTGACGCAGGTTGTAGACCCACCGCATCCGAGTGAAGTCATCACTCAGAGTCAGAACATTCCGGCCCCGATCAGATAGGGACTCGACCAGAAGAGGACCCAGAAGGTCTGAGTCAACTAGCTCGAGAGGCCGAAGTGCTCGGGAACGATAGTGAGGGTAGGTGCATCGGTGCATCTTCTCTTGAGTGTAGAAGAGAGAGTCGGTCTTGGGTGGCTTCTCGAAAGAAGCCGCGTCAAGACCGAGAGCTGGCTGTGTCCGAATGAGCTTCGACACAGTATCGGAGTCCACGTGACACAGACGGCAATGAAGCAACCGCTGGAGTTCCGGAGATATAACACCAATGACAAAGACCCAACCGGAGGACGAAGGAGAGAAAGTGGAGGAGATCTGAGAGACACCATACAGATCATCTACGAGTGAGGCATGAAGGACAACACTGTGAGTGTCAGTAGCAGTCACAGTCGCTGAGTCTGCAGTATGCTCCACAAAGAGACCCATCAGTGTGCAGGCACGCACATAAAGCAGGCTGAGCTCAAGATCAGGCACAAACAACATGTCGGAAAGGTACAAGGGGCCAGACAGACCGTCGAAACATACAACCCCAACACCATGGACTGGCAAGGACTGACAAGAGCCTGTACGGACGGAAGGGACAGATGTGAGAGGACCGAGAACAACAAAATCACTACGACAACACGTCATGTGATGAGTGGCACCAGAATCGATGATCCAAGTGCCACCGGAGTTTGACTGATGGACGTCACTGTACAACGGGCAATGGAACACTCGGCATCAGAGGGACGCTGAGCCGTCAGTGGCGAGGATTGACGCAGGGCACAAAGATGAGACTCATGAACCCAATCGGTATAGTCAGGCCCATTATCATCACATGCTGATTGTGCTCCCCCACACGCATCATCATTAGCCACAGGAAGGGACAGACAAATAGTTCGTGGACCACCCGATGATGACAACACACTTGCACCTCCCTGAAAGCAGAGCACCAGAAGGTGTCGGAGTTCAGCGATGGTGCAGTCACGTGGGTCCGGATCACTGCTACTCGCCGGTGAAGAAGACCGAACAGCTGCAGTCATGGCCGCCACGCGTCCGGAGGATGGCGAGGATGACGTGCTAGACATGGAGCAAAGGGCATGCGCAACCAGGAGCCTACAAGTAATCCGCGCCCAGTCGAGTGGCTGTTGGCATTCGGTGTAGCGATGGGCGCCTCCAGAGTTGTAGCAGTGAACGGAACGTCCACTGCTACAACCGGATGAAGACTGCTGCTCTGACTGCTGCTGACCTGATCCACGCTTCCCCTTCTTCTTCTTCTTCCCCTGAGCTGCTCCTGCAACACCCTGTGTCTGAGTGGGTGTGGGCGGGGCCTAAGAGGACGAGGAAGATGAGGATGTCATTGTTGATGAAGAAGGAGAATTTAGGAGCGAAGATGGTGGTGATGCGACGCCTACTGCAGCAAGATAGGCCCCCTGATGGGCCACGGCTGCCTTGCGGGCTGAAGTCACCTGGTGGAAGAGCTGGTGCCCCCAGGGGAGAAGGTGTAGAGTGGCTGAAAAGGGCTCAAGGACAGTGTTGCTGTACCGTGTGAAGATGTCAGTGTACTCAAGGCGAACTCCGAGCATCATCGTACGGAGCGCCCATAACTGTGTGCCTCCTGAGGTCCCAAGGCGCATGTAGATGTGCATGGCGCGTCGCTAGTAATCGGCTGCAGGCTCTACAGGCCCCTGACGGAGAGAGTGGAAGGAATGAATGTGTGCTACAGGAGTGGCATGCATCTTTGCGGCTAGCAGGGATAAGGCAAGATCCCAACCTCCGCGTGGATCGACGCCGGTGCCTGTGCCGACCTCGCCAAGGAAGGGGCGGACATCGATTACGATCTCGCGTGGCATGGCATACAGGAGTCCGCGCATCGCCCTGGCTGCCGCCAGCAGCTGTGCTTGGTCTGTAGGGTGATACGGGCTGTGGTAGTAGGGCCACACTCCCTCTAAAGTAGCCCAAACCTGAAAGAGGATCTCCCACCAGTCGAATCCGTCCACACTGATGTACCCGGGAGGTGGTGTCTCAAAGTCCTTGGGTTGCCGCTCCGTGGGGAGAGCAACCGCAGGCCGAGGAGGAAGAGGGACAGGGAAGACTCATGGAAGGGGATAGTCTACGGGATAGTTGAGTGACGATCATATCGATGGAAACCGAGGAGATCTAGTGCCCGTCTGCAGCTGGCGGAGGCGCTCCTGAAAAACGCGAATCTGATCCGGGAGTCGCCTGTCATGCCCGGCATGAATGGATCATCATCCAAGAGGTCAAGAGGTGGTGGGTCAGGTCTAGTTCCTGTCACGGGTGCCTGAGCCGACTACTGTGTAGAGACCGCGACGCCGGCAGCTCCCTCGGAAACCTGTCGTGGGACCGTGGACTGGGCACGCAAAAGCTCAGACAGCGTGCGGATGGCATCAGTCTACTCCCGCTGTAGGCGATGCATCTCATACTGCTGGCTTCGCAGGTCCTCAATGGCCTGTGAGCGTGGACTCAGGATCCCAAGAGAAGAGGAGGAGGGATCACCTATCCCCTTCCCCTTGTTTTCAAACGAGTTCATGTCGCCTCTTAATATGGGTCGACAGGTCGACGCTTTTGTCGGATTGCAAAAGCATCAGTGTTTCTCAAAGAGTTGAGACACAGGTAATTTTTAACTGTCCGGCCTAAAACTTGGCGAAGTATGGTGCTGACGTCAGCAGGTGGTTGCTGACGTCAGCACAACCTGATGATGTCAGCAAGCAAAAATGCTGACATCAGCTCGACTCCCCCTTTTTTTTCGCGGTTCTGCGCGAGCGTGCAGCTGCTCTACAGCGGCTACGTGGAAGCTTTGCGGAAGCTGCGCAACAGCTTCTGCTCAGCTGTTGCTGTAGCTATGCTGTCACCTATAGCAGCAGCTGCGTGGCTGCATGCGCAGCAGTGACAGCAGCGGCTGCAAAATGCCGTTACTACTGTTACTGCGCGATGCGGCTACTGCTCGCTGCCGCCGCCGCGCGCTGCTGCAACTGCAGCTGCTGCGCTGCTGTTGCTACACTTGCTGCTGCTCTGCTGTTGCGGTCGCGGGTGCCGCTGCTGCTGCCGTGCTACTATTGCCGCCGCTCCTGCTGCTCTACTGTTGCCGCCGCTGCTGCCGCTACGCTGTTGTTGCCGCGGCCGCTGCAGCGGCTGCGGACGGCGGTTGTACTCACTGCAGCCGCTGCGCACTGCTGTAGCTGCTGCTACGATGCTGCTGTTGTTGCCGCTTTGCTGCTATGCTGCTGCTGGCATGGTGGCAACGTCGTTGCTACAATCTCACGTGATGGGTGTGGGCTGCGTCGACGGTGAACGGCTGTTTTTGACAGACCCGTGTGGATCTGTTGTAGCGCTCACTCTCACTGCTGCTGCTCTGCTGCGTCTCTGCTGCGCAGCTCAGTGAGAACTGTCTTACTACTATGATACCATGAGAAGATGCACAGAAGCTTCCTAGCAACACTCCTGTTGACCAGGCGTCAGTGGCTGATCAGACGGTGACGACAGTCACAAGTCGTGCACGCAACGGGAAGAGTTTGGCTACGGGACACAAGGCAAAGTGTCTGAATGCTTCAATAGCATTTGCAGAGAGAGCTGACAAATGACAGGTCCATGGCATAAATACCTGCCGCGGCGCACAGCGGGTGTCGCACGCGACGGTCCAAGAGCTGTCCTAAAACTAGCCCAAAACCACTGTTTTGGCCATAACTCTGCGCACACATGTCGGAATGCTACGCCGTCTGAACCTAGACTTGCAAGATCACAAGACGGACGCACCAACTGATCACGTGCATGCATCCATCATCAAACGATGGACACACAATGCAAAAACATGCAAATCGGGCTCATGGCCAGTCCACCCAAAAGAATCCTGCAAGCTGTAGAAAAAACAGCAGGGAGTCCCGGCAGTGTCCGGGGCTCTGGAACGGTAGTCGGCGAGCTCCAAGCTGGTAGGTCCGCCGCCAGTCGTCGCACTAGTGTCGCTAGGGCCCGCGTCAGGGATCTCCACAAGTATGGACACGGCCGAGTGGTCACAGTAGACTGTACAAGAACGTCGCAAATCACGACAGAGAAGATGCGTGTAAGCTTCCTAGCGATACAGCCGCTGACTGGGCGTCAGTGCCAGGTCATAAAGTGACGACAGTCACAAGTCGTGCACGCGTCGGCAAGGGTCTGGCTAGGAGACACAAGGCAAAGAGTCAGAATGCTTCAATAGCATTTGAAGTGAGAAATGACAAATGATAGGTCCATGGCATAAGTACCTAGCGCGGCGCACGGCGGGTGTCGCACGCGGCAATGCAAGATCTGTCCTAAAACCAGCCCAAAACCACTGTTTGGCCCTAACATTGCGTAGACATGTCAGAATGCTACACTATTTGAACCTATGCGTGCAAAATCAAAAGCCGGACACTACGACTGGTCACATGCATGCATCCGGCATCAAGATGTGGACACACAATACAAAAACATGCAAATGAGGTCCACGGCTAGTCCACCGATAAACTCCTGTGTGCTGCAAAAAAACTGTAGTAGGTCGCGGGTAGCGTCCGGAGCTCTGGAACGGTCGTCAGTCAACTTTAGGATAGTAGTCCGCCACCAGATGACGCAGTGGTGCCTCTAGGGTCCGTATCAGGGATCTGCACAAGTATGGAAACGACCGAGTGGTCACAGTAAACTGTCTAGGTTGACGGGAACGTCACAAATCACAATGGTACTTAGACCTTTCCACATGCATCGTTTTACATAAATTGCATGTACAGCCTAGGATATCTAGTTTGATATGGTTGATCGAAACTCGTTGTGCACTCACTTGTTGCTTGAGTTGCTCGGGCGTGCATGTGTTCGCTCAAGCAACGCGCGTTCGAACATGGATGATAATGTCCGAATAATATTTTCTGAGACTGGTCGTACATGATGTACAGGCTTAAAACTCGATGTGTGGTGTTCTCACATACAACCATGACAAGCACATATGATTGTCTCGGGTTTCGGAATTGAATCGCACTCTTACATTCACGTACAGTGAAAAGAGCTCCACAATTCTCCGTTCACAAAGAGTCTGCCTTGCATCACTTCATATGCAATAATGAGGCTGAGAATTTTCCCAATTGCGTATAATCTTGCCTCCCTTTGCATGATAAAGATATTAAATAGAAAATTTGGTGTGTAAAGGTAAGAAATAGATTAAATATTTTTTTGGCTGCATAAGCTTTGTACGACCAAGTCTTTATGATTTCATGGTAAACTACTATTAGCATGTACATGGTTAGGATGGTCTTAGCCATGAATAACATGGGGAAACTAGTGGCATTGGCTGCACGCAGGCTTGCATCGGGGTTACGTAGTAATAGACTGAAGCCGGGTTCAAATATGTTATCTGCCTTGGAAACTAGTTTTGCTCGACCTTCCCCTCTTGTCCGAGAAGTAGTCGTCGGTGAAGTCAAGTGCTTGCTTGCGATGTCCGGTATCTGTTTCAGAAAAAACCCTGGTTGCCACGCGAAGTCTGTCCGATTCGCACGTATTTCTCGGACTGGGAGTCGCTTCCGCAAGGAAAATCGCGCTCAGAGAGGGCCTCTCTTCCGGACGCGACAGACGTGCTGAAAAAAATACCTAGAAAATACTCGATGGGCTGTCGGTGGACAGAAACACCGACCGCAGACAGAATTGCCGTCGCGGAACTCCTTGTGCAGCGGATTTTCTGACGTCAGCGCTGATTCTTGGATACCGAACCGATTGCATAGGGTTACTACGTAACCAAAAAAATGCAAATAAAATTTAATATTTTTCATGCAGGTAATTAAATCATTTACAGTTTTCCCACCCTGAGCCAATGACTTCCATAACTTCAGAGTAAAGGACCACCTGGTTTGATAAGCATTGAATCTTCAGGTGTAGATGAAAATGTGGGCGACAGTCGCTCGAACCCAAGAGGGATGGCAATCTCTGGCTTTTGAAACTGCGCACCGCCAAACGCATTCAGAGGTTCAAACCGGCAGCGCTCTGGGCCGGCCTGGCTCGTCCTTGACGGCAGTGAAACGGTTTGGAATTTGCTCGCAAAAGCGCGTCAGGGCCGTCCGATGGTGCGATGGTGCGGATTTGCAAATACAATCTTGGGTTGAACTCTCAGCTTGTGCTAGGCGGCGGCGCCCTCAGCGTTTTTTCGGGTGTTCGAAATAGCAAGGTCAGCAGGTTGGACGCAGCGCGTCTCGGTCGGCGCTTCGAGCGCCATCCATGCAGCCCCAGGCGATACAAGCAGGCGGGTGTGGGGAGTGCGCGATTCGTCCAAAGCAGTGCAGGGCCTGGACTCGCGGGGTAGTGCTATTATCGGCTGCTCAGTAAGCGTGAAGCGTGTCTTATCGGCAAGAGAGTGTGAGCGGCAGGGCGGACAAG